>WEIS01012566.1:14925-60660 GCA_013389965.1 Todus mexicanus
CCCAAAAGCTCATTCCCAAGAACCTATGGAAAACATACTTAGAAAAAAAAAAAAAAAAAAGGAACAGATGCTGTGTTTTCTGTAGGGAGCTAGTAATGACTTCAACAGCTAGCAACTCAGAACAGGTTTCTGCTTGGAGTGAAGCCAGGCAGCAATGTAGCAGTGTCCAGCATTGTTTGAATATACAATACAAGGCTCTGATCCAAGGTCCTTGGAAGTCTTTGACTCACATGAACGCTGGGTCAGGTCTCAGCCCTGCAGAACAGAAAACCTGCTTCTCTGCTTAAAACAGAAAAGGGGCTTAAAGTTTCCACAACCTCATTTCTCTCTGTTTAGAAACAGGGTGAAGTATAAGACAAAAAAACCCCAGCTTTTGAGGAGAGGGAGGGTGTATGTAGGCTTTTCAGGATACAGCTTCCTTTCTAATATAAGTTAGCAATATTCTTAAGCCTGAAAAATGTGCAAGTGGAACCTGGAATGAAAAACCAAGAAAAATAGAAGATGTAATTTGCTGTGAAGTGCTACTGGGGCAAAGATTTGAGCAATGAAGGTAGCTGTAGCTTCATGTAAGCTCTATATGCAAAATATTTGTGCCCAAGTATAGCCTGCACATATTTCAAGGCTCATTTCAATCGGCCTTTTCCATAAGCATCAACAATCAATGTCTGAGTGGCTTCTGTCGTATTCCCTGCAGTTACTCTAGTGCTCTTTCCTTGGATGTTTGGTGCTTTGGCCGCAATGCCGCTACTCACCTGCATCTTTCTCAGATTAGGGAAGTCGCCCGGTGAGATCTGATGCTCCCGTTCAATCCGGGCATAAATCTCTCCCAAGTTGTTAACAAGCTCTTTCTTTTTATTGTCTTTCCCAAACATTGAGGGCATCTCCTTCTTTAGGGAGCTGATGATGTAGGCATGAACCTGAAGGACATTAAATGATATGGAATGAAGACAAGTATTACAGAGCACATCAGAAAGTTTCTGCTGGGGAGAATTATCTGTGCTTAGCACTCAACTCTATTTTGTCCCAGTCTGAAAAGCAAGCTCAGCTGCTCAGGTTGCCTGTACCTACTGATTGTTGCTCCAGTGTCAAGTGCTGCTTGTCTGACTGTGCTGAGACAAGGTGAAAACAGGGTGTGAGTCCTGGACATACAGAGAGCAACATTTATATACACTTCCTGGACAGAGTGATGTGAATTTTTTCTTCCACTTGGACATGGCCTTCCAGAGAATAGTCCCTTTCCAGTCCAAACCAAACATACAAGTTTAGGAGCATTCTAGACTTTACCATCATAGTAAGAACACCAGTCCTTAACATGTGACATTCTGGCTTTTTTTGTTTAATGGTGGACCAAGCATTTTCTCTTAGAAATTAAGATCCTTGCACAGAGAGCTAAGGATCTTTTGGTCTCTTTCTTAATTGATATGGGGTTCTTCCCTGTGTTCTGAGGGACTTCAATCATTTAGTTTCAAATATTCACGGATGCAGCAGGCTTGCTTGCCATTCTGTTGAGGCTCCACCTCCTCCGCATCCATCTAAGTCATGTATGAGCCTTGGCTAAGACGGGCAAAAGACCCAGAGCTTACCAATTCCCTTGGTGTGCAATTCTGATATACTACATTTGTCCTAATTCTCAGGTTGCTACCACAGAGCAACTACTTTCCAGATCCAGATTTTGACAGGCTGAGAGAGTTGGGCTCGTTCAGCCTTGAAAAGAGAAGCTCCATGGAGACCTTACTGTGGCCTTCCAGTACATGAAGGGGGCCTACAAGAAGCCTGAGGAGGGACATTTTACAAAGGCCTGTAGTGACAGGATGAGGGGTGATGGTTTGAAACTGGAAAAGGATAGATTTATATTAGAAATAAGAAGGAAATCCTTCACTCTGAGGGTGGGCGACACACTGGAACAAGTTGTCCAGAGAAGTTGAGGATGCTCCCATCACTGGATGTGTTCAAATCCATGTTGGATGGGGCCTTGAGCAACCTGGTCTAGCGGGAAGTGTCCCTTCCATGGCAGGGGAGATTGGAACGAGATGATCTTTGAGGTCCCTTCCAATCCAAACCATTATACCATCCCTTCAAGTGCTACCTGCCTTGATCTGTGGCTATCTTCCTCACTCTGGCCTGCCATAATTGACACACCAAGCAAAGGAGGTCCTTTCACCCCTGAAGTGTATATGACTAATATGCTGGGCCTGAGTGAAATGGGATGGAAAAAGAGCAGGACCCACCAGGTCTGCATGTCAAGCTGGTCAAAACCACTTCCCCATAGCCTGCACATGGCAGAGAGCTCAAACTGAATGTGTGGAGAGTTCCGTGCCTCACCTTGGCCAGCCGTGCTCGCTTGATGAGATCATTGAGCTTCCTCAGGGCTGCGTTGCGTGGTAGGCTCTGGATATCTCTGAACAGGTCCTGCTCTTCTGCCTCAAATAACTTGCGGTTGTCGGGGATGAGCAACTGATGGGACCAGAAGGAACCAATGTAGACCCTGATGACCTCAGGAGTGTTGACAATCTTGCCCAGAGACCACATGAGGGCACCGTACACCCGCATCAGTTGTTGAGTCTCTATCTGGTCAGCCTTGTTCAGAACTACTCTCATCTTGTCCTCGTGGTTCTTCAATGCCTTGATAACCTCAGAGAATTCATCAGAGATGTCCAGCTTGTGCGCATCAAAAAGGAGGATGATGCGGTCAACCCGCTCTGCAAACCACTCCAGTACGGCGGCAAAGTCGTAACCTGCAAGGGGTGGAGAAAAAGCAGAGATGCACATTCACGGGAGTAGAGAAGACTACTTTCTGTACTTGAATGATGCCATTTGAGGGTAAAATGAGGAAGCTTCCCCAGCAGATCACTTAGCTTGATAAAGGACATATGAAACATTATTTCTCATCCCAGAAAAGGTGGAGATGAGGCACTGTCCTTCACATTGAAACACCCAAGATGTGCACAGTTAAGGATAGCTCTCATCTTCTCCACATAGGGATCACCCAAAGAAATCTTGGGTGATCTTCAGCTACTGCGGAAGTCTTGCATGTGGCAACAAGACAGGTCTAGTTTCTGAATTACTGGCCATCAGCATAGGCTGCAAAGGCTGTGGAAAGCTGGGTAACAGCAGCACTTGTACTCAGACTGGTTTGAGATGTGTATCTCTGGAGCTTAATAACTCTCAAGTCTTGTCTCATTGTGCTAGACTAACTTTGTCCCATCCAATTCAAACCCCAGGATGCAAATAACCTGCCTTACCTGAGTAATCATCCTGTCCTACCTGCAGTGTGCGCACAAAGAAAAATTATTTGTTTACTTTGCCAAGTACCTGATGCTTAGAAGACAGCATTGCTGTGAACACCAGAGGTGGACTCAAGCTACAAACAGTGGGTTTAAATTTAGCCTGCCTCAGAACTAAGGATAACGGATGAACAGGGTTAGATTTGGGTACATCTCTACCGGAGCATGGTAAATACTGTCTGTAGAGGTGTTTTTAGAACAGTAATGGCAGTAACCAAATGACTTTCTTAGCTCTGTGGTATTTTTTCATCATCTTTAACGTCTCCCTGAGAGACTGATGCCCTCTCTCTGCTTTGTCAGGTTCTCCTGTGCTGTGCAACATTTGGGGTTATCTGTGCTGCCAGAACGTTGCTCTTTGTTAGAGATCAGGACAGAGCATACGCTATTTGTATTCAAATATTTAACATACTATTTTAATCTTGGCTTTCATGAATAAATGTATGGCAATTAGTTCAGTCCTTTTTTTTTTTTTATGCTTTTTTTAACAAAAACTTTTCTGCCTTCTCTGAAACCATTAGATAAGAACTAAAGAAGGGAGGACTGCTGAACTCTGGTCTCAATTTTTGGCCGCTGGCTTCTCCTCCTTTGTGACTAAGCACGCTGGGGTGAAACCTTGGCTTTCAAGTCAGGAGTAAAGCCTGCATGAACTTTCCATTCAGCTGGATAAACTGGTATTAGCTGTTTGTCACTGAGAACTTTTATACAACTGGAAAGTATTATTACCGGGCAGTTACTTGCTTCAGTCATTTACAGTTTGCACCATATACAAAAAGGAGTTGGGGTAGGGAGGGAAGTGCTCTTAGATGTGGATAGTGTGCCCTGCTCTCTTCCCATGGGATCTACAGAAACCACAGACAGAAGAGGTAGATGTTTGTCCCACCAGTGGCTGCCTTCTCACTTAAGACACTGGTGCCTTCTCTAGCAGCAGCAAGCAATACTGGGCTCTGGTGCTTTGCTCAGCTACGTTTGATGCTGAGAACTTCAAAGAATTCAGAATTATTATTAAGTTTGACAGACCTGATGAGCATTCATATCTGTACATCTCACTCAGTCCGTGCCAGACCTTAGTAACCATCACAAGTCAGACTTGAATACAATTGAAATAAACTTGGTCCTGCTTGCTTTCAGATATGAACAGCCTTTTAAACCTTAGACGTTCTCCCTGTGGGCAGCTCACCTCCACGGGTCTAGCTGCCTATCTGCTGTAAAGCTCTGCCTGCCGACTCCTTCCCAACCTGTGCTAGGAGGCACCGGCAGCAGGACATAGTTGATGTCAGTATCTCATTTCACATGGACTGGGTTCGGGCTGTAAGCTGTACCTCTGTGAGCAGAGCAATGAAATTGCAAATGGGGATGACCCTCTGCAACCTCTACCCCCCAAAAAACTTTGCTAAACACGGCATGCATGCCCACACCTAATGTTCAGTTCTGCCCAGGCTGTACTGGAAGTCATCTAGCATGGCAGGATAGTTTATTCTTCACACCCAGAGCTACACAGCTTGCTTTTTCACCATGGTAGCAATGAGTCAGGGCAACTTTGTTTGGAGATGTTGTGTGTGTTTAATCTTTTCAGATCTCATTGACCGGGATGCTTTCTTTTCAAGCTGGCATGCGTTTGAATTGCACCACTACTTCTTTCAGCCTTTTTGTTGGGGAGGATCAAGGGGGCAACAGAGTCACGTTCTGTAGGACACCCTGTAATGCTACAGTGATGTCCTCTCTCAGATCATGTGGATGGTTTCCTTCTGACAGTAGCGGAACAGATGCTGTTGGGCTTTCTGTTGTGTTAACTGGGGCTAGGATGAGGCGGGGGAAAGTTTCTGCACTTGACACCCAGACTACCTTCTAGTCATTCAGTAAAAGTAGGGGCTGATCACTTTATTTTTTCTAAACTGTCTTTATTAAGGTGGTATTGTCGTCTTGGTATTAGCTGAGGACTTGGGAGACTGACCTTAGCCCTTTGATCTGCCTGGGTCTCAGGGTTTGTTCAAAAGTATCTTTAGGTGCTTAGCTCTGTTGATTTTCATAATGTATCAAGCCTGGATCCATAGCAGCACTTCACAGGGTACCTGCTCTGTGAACCTCTCTTTCTTATTCGTGAACAAAAATGTTGCTTTACTCTACAAGAAAAGGGAATTAGTATCTGCTCAGGTCTTTTGTATGTTCCCAGCTGGTGCAGTAACATACAGCGAGTCCTGAATGTCCCTGAGGACTTCATTAAATGTCAAGATTGATTAGCAGACTTTCTTTCCCAGTTTCTTTGCTTGTTTGGAGATACTCTCCTGACAGCTGTCCTGCGTATCTCCATTAAAGAGAGAACAAAGCCCTGGGGAGTAACACTTGGTGATGCTTCAGAGCAGTCATAACAGCATGGACTCATCTGAATCCTATACTGGCACAAAAGCCCAGCTCACATACTCTTCTTGTATGTCCCGCTTGCTTTGGTGCTTAGAGAACTTGAGACCTCTCCTGTTGGTGCCCAGATAAGCAAGAAACATCTCTGTGTGTGCTGATCATGCCTGCATGCTCCTGTATGGAGGTACCTGGCAGGAAAACTAAGGTGTGAGGGTATGTATTTTGCTCTTAAGTGACAGAACACGTCTAGCAGAAAAGAGAAAAATTTTCATGAGTGGTGTGTTGTTCCTTAACATGTAGCATGACATGTGGAAAGGGCAGGTGGGAAGGACTTCTGTTTACATTTACTTGGAGTCACTGACTGTGGTAGTGTCTTCTCACACAGACAAGTGCCTAGAGAATTAACATGCAGGTGATTCATAGCGTTTGCTTCTAAGTTTTGCTTTTAGCATATAGAAGAGTAGACTTTTAGTAAAGCATTTGGCTAGCAAAGTGACAGTATAAAACTCTAAAGGCAAGCTATTAATAAAGACGTTTGAAACTCCTGGTTTAATGTTCAGTTCAGAGCTTTCATTTTCACAGGACTCTTCAGTAGCATGGAGAACTCAGGACATTTTGCTGGACTCCAGCCAGAGCTGGAGGTGCTCAACACCTGAAAACACAAATCTCATTCTGTAACTAAATCTAAGCATTCCAGCCTCACTTCGATTTCTGCCCCCCAGCAAATTTTCGATTTCACAGATGTGTAGGGCCTGACTCTTTCTTCTGACAGTTCATTAGTGTGTAAGCTTAGACCACGAACCGAACGTGACCTACAGCCAGCTTAGGAGTTTTCAAAGTGTTCCCTTGCTCATTCCACCACAAATGCGTTATGTCTCTTTGCGCCCTCTCTGTGTTGTAGTGTTGCTAAGGCCTCTCGCAAACCAGCCAGTTACTATCTCTGATTTGGCAGCATTTCTGTGATGGGTGAAGCTCTCCACGTAACACAGCACAGTTTTATTGTCAAGTTACAGGGCATTTGGGAAGCCATCTGCTTGCCAAAGCTGCATAAATGCAAATCCGTTATTACAGGGATGTTCAGACAAATGTAAAGGAGAGAATTTTCTGTTTGGTAACTCCTGTCTGTTTGTGGTTGCGCTTGCCTTTCTGTTAGAAAATATGATGCATATTTAAACATTCTCTAATATCACTGATGTGGCTTCTTTCACAACCCAACCTCCAGATAAGGTGAACGTGAATAGAAAACAAATTGCAAAAATACAGTACTAGGAGAACAAGATGAACACGATAATAATTTTCTTCTATCAGATGTTTTTTCCATGGGACAGATTTCCTTCTGACAGCATGAAAAGGACTCAACAGATTTAACACAAAGCTGACAAGTCAGCAGGGCTGTCAGTGGATTCAGCCTACAGAGAAATTCATCTTGCAGACACGCTTCCACCTAGACTCCATCAGGCAGCCTGCCTTAATGAATACTTGTCTGTGCACTATTGAATACCTGGCAGCACGCGTTTCACTAAGATCTAGCAGGATTATACAATTACATTTCTGTCAAGTCAGACCAAGCGTGATATAGTCTTTATGCTGACTGTAGGAAGATGGGTGATACCTGACCCAGCATAAAATCTGCCCGGCTGTAACGTTTTTAAGCCAGTTTAAACCAGCAATGAGTGCGCCTGTATTGGTTCAGTGTTTCTCACCATGTAGCTACACTGGTTGGGTTGGTTGGTTGGTTTGTTTGGTTTTGGCTGATAGAAAAGCATGCTACTGGATTTCCTGTCTTGTGCAACCATGGCCACAGCCCCTGAGACAGCAGAGTTCAGGTAGGATGGAATGGGACTAGTGAGACCAAGAAATGCTGAAAAACCCAAAGCTGCTGCTTTGCACCACGCACCTCGCAGCTTGCTGTCACTACTGCTTTAAATTGTGCTACTGCTTTCAGCAATTCACCTCTTTCCTGCTGAATTCTAGTCACTGGGAGCTCCCTTCTTGTCCTTCTAAAGCTGGTGTTGTCCAGAGACTGAAAATTCACTAAAAAGGGGCAGAGTTTTATGGCTGTGGTCCTATTTGTCAACTGATACGATTGGCTCCGTGTGTCTGAGGGACAGCATCATAAGATGGGATAGTTGGTACAGTGAACACTGACCACCTAGAGAGGGAGGAGCTCTTGGAAATGAAACAAATGCCTATTCCTGGGAGCTAATGACTTGATCCAAATTTTTAAATTGATTAAGAGGGTTTGGAGGCTTAGTCTAATTGCTCACAGTGATGTCCTGCCTGAAAGCCCTTCAAAGTCCAGGGAAGAAGACTGTCATGGCAAAATAAGTAGCAGTTTACACTGGAGGAGGAGAATGTGCCAGGAGGGGCAGGTGTTACTCGAGTGTGACAGATGGTTGTAAGCAAAGCAGAAGGAAGGTGGCATGATGGTCAGAAGAAAATGAGGGGAGGAAGGGAGGGGCAAGTGACATAGCCCTCTAAGGACTCACAAGTGAGTGGGAAGCAGGGTGGGCAGCTGTTGTGAGACCCAAGGAGAAATGGCACAGTGGAGAGAGGAGGGTGCTAAGGAAGAGTATGAGATGAAACAGCTGGGGCTGAGTGGAAGAACAGTGATTTAGGCAAGTTTTTCTCAAGGTGAGGAGCGGGTGGTGCCAGTAAGGAGAGGGATGACAGAAGGGAAGATGAAAAGTGAGGGATGGATATTGCATATACCTCACTGCAGCTCATCTTAAACTGTTTTAGAAAAAAAGCTGCCATACTCCTCTCTGGAAGTGGCTGCCTTCCAGCAGGATATAAAGAGATTCCTGCAATGTTTTTCTGTGGGTGTGCTGGGAGGTAGACAGAAGTCCTTCGGGATGAAAAGATTTCTCTGAATGTTACATTTCGTCATAATTTCTGGAGTGGGCCTCAGCTCGCTGATCACTTCTGCCTTTGCCTGTACTCAAAGTCTGTCCTAAAGCTGCCAATCCACAGCACTAAGAAGCTACATCCTCCAGCCAGTGCTCTGCATTTCCTCACTCTCCATACCAAGAACTAATGGAAGGATTACACATGTTTTGGAGACTTTAAGGTTTACAAAGCAAAGGAAAAAGGACTCAAAGCACCATGAATCTGCCCCTGTTCTCAGCTAGGAAAGATGGGTGGGTGTCAGACTTCTAATGCTAATATTTACATTGACCAGGACCTGAAGCAGCAAGACTGCCCTTTAATTTCATGTTGCTAACTGCAAGGGTTTCAGGGTTGGGAAGAGATCTGGAACCTGACAGGTCTCTTGCTTTATGCCAGTGGAAACTGAGTGAAATCTTACTAGGCATATTCAAATCCTGTTTAGCCTGTTTAGCTTCTATGCACACACAGCAGAGCTTGTCCTCTCTACCCTTTACACCTTTATACTTTTGCTGTTTGTGACAGATGGACTGAGCCTTTGCTGGTACTTGGGCCAATCCTGAAAACAGTTCCTTGCAAGACTCTGAGATCTCAGAATATAGGTGAAGCTTTCCAGAGAGGTCAGTGCGCAGCATTGCTGATGCATAGCTTGAATTCCAAGGATTTTTTTTTACTATAGTGTCCAAACACAATCTGAATTCTCCCAGTACGTGCAGTTCAAATCTGGGGAGAAACCATGTTCGAAGCCCTGGCCTGAAATGGCTGTCAGTAACTGATAGCTGCTACCAGTGACCAGGAAACACAGTCCTCCTCCATTGTTTCTCAGGATGCTGAAAGAACACGAGTGGCATAAATAATGCAAACTGATGAGATACTGATGGGCATGACTGTCATTCCTTGATGAAATAAGACACTCGGGATATTTCTGGAGCGTACAGCAGACAACAAAATGCACAAATTGAACAGCTGTTCTGAAAATCAGACTTGTTTGGCAGTACAAATTAAGTGCTTGCTATATGTTAACAGGAATGGGGAAAAAACCTGCATCCCTTTCTATCTGTGTAACTATTTAATCTCAGCTCTTCTGTGTCATTTTATTTCCCTTTTGCAGTTGAGCTGCAAAATACAGCAGTATTATCAACACAAATGATGAAGACAGCCCCTCTCCCTGAACAAAACCATGATTTGGTCTTTCCAGAACCCAAATACAAGCTTGCATCTTTGTTTTCATCCTGCTTTCAGTTCAGGAGACATAAGCTCATGGCTTCACATTTTTCTATGAATAAAAAAGGATGAGAACTGTGCAGATTTTCTACTTGTTTTTGCTTTGCTCTTAGAGGAAGCGCAGAACTGCGTGGCTGTAGAGTTTCAGCCTTTCAGTGGAACAGTATTTGTTTGTGAGCCTGTGATAAAATCACGCAAGCTAGCGGAGCTGTTAATGTGCTGCAGTAATGGAGGTGAACTGGGAAGTCAAAACTAAACCAGTGCACTTTCACCCTCTCAGGCACAGTGAAATACAAAATATAAGCAAACATCACCAGCAGGGAGTATTATAGCAAATATTTGAAATGCCTTCCTTTTAGAGGCTTTCAGGGTGGATGCTTTCAGTTGTATATCCTGCTGTTGCTAGCACACATGACAGAACTCTTGGAAAAAATATTTTCTTGTTGCCATTGTGCCCTATGAAGTGGAAGAACATCAATTCCCTTGGTGTTTGCCGTTCCCTTCTAAGCATGGCTATTTGAGACTGCCAGTCTGAGAGCCCTGCAGTGCCTAAGACTGTTAGCATTACCATTTTTTTTCTTCACTGTCAGGCTGGTGAGTGACAAAACATCCCTGGTGCTGAAGCTGCTGGTCATCTGGGAATTCTTCCTTCCCAAAGGAGACAGCAAGGCTGGTGTGGGTTTTGGTTGGTATTTTTTTCCTGGACTATGGGAAGCCTGTGTTGCACTGCAGCCAGCAGAATAGAACTGGGAGGAAGGCTGGAGTAAGGCTGGAATAATGCATGCTGGAAAGAAAGCTGATGGGGAATGACACTGTCTCCTGGCTAGAACCTTGTGCTCACTGCTAATTTGAGAAAGGGAGGAGGTGACATATAAAGAGTGAAGGTGAAGTGTTCAGAATGTACCTAGGAAGCACTACCCTGAAACAGGGATCAAATACAACCTGCACAGGGCATCGCAGAGCTTGGCTCACAGCATGTGTAGGTCAAGACTGATGGTTAGCAGAGCGTGGAAGGCTCTGCCCCCAGGGATGGCGCGGCTACTGAAGCGCATGAGTTGCTGTTACCAGGTGGCTCGATCAGCATAGCAGACTGCTCAAGATGATGAATTATGAGGAAGTCCTAACTCCTGCCCTGGTTCTGCAACACTGCGTGACCTGACCTGTGGTCCTCTCCCTTTGTCCTCATTTATTTCTGTACAGTCATCCTTTTCTCATCTTTCCTCCCAGCAGGACGGCCTGGGCTCGTTACGTGCCACCAGATCAGTGTTTTGCAAATGGATAGCATTTGTATTACTATAAAATTGTCAAGGCTGCCAGAAGTGTGCTGCTTTGGTACAAACACCCTGTGAGCATCTCTGCAGCCTGCTGTTGCCTCATGCTCAGATGGAAACAGTAAAAGAAAGGAGAAGGACAGAGCCAGGGACAAAGCAATGCAATGATTAGTTCTTTACACGTGGACATAGATCCATGTCCCAATATGTGAAAATGGTTTTTCTCCAGGCAAGGATAATATAGAAGCAGTAAAGAGCAGGATGTTTTGGACCATGACATCCTCGGAACACTTCCCATGAGACCTGTAAATGAAACCTGTATATGCCAGGGTGTCTAGTGACACCTGTACCATCATGGGTGCCCACCATGAAGAAATGCATGAGTCACAGGAGTTCAGTAGGACAAATCACTGCAGGCTGCTCCTTGGCTACACCTTTTACTAGAGCCTGAGAGCAGCAGCTGTGTCACTACTGGTGATCTCACTGCATGCTAAGGGGATGTGGACTTAAGCTCTGACAGACTGCATCACTCTCAACAGTCTGATGGACCTAAACCTACAGGCCTGCTAGTGAGGAAACTTCGACTTCATGGCTGCTCCCTGGAAGAAGGTGGCTCATGATCATGTAGTGGTGTCCTGGAAGAGAGGCAATGCAGAGCTCTGTTTCTCTGGATTATACAGCACCCCTTGGAGGAGATCTTGCTACTCATTTGCAAAGCTCTGCTGCTGACTACACGAGGCTGACTGCTGCTAGCACTAACATGGGTGTGCTGGTCTACCTGCACACTGCCTATCAAGAGAAAGGATTGTGTTATCTGTCAGGTTAGTCTTTCCAACAGTGAGAAGGCAGTAAATTTAATTCAGAGCTGAGTTCAGACAAATGAAAAGCTTCAGAACTTGGTCTTGGGCCCTGAATCATTCCTTTGAATCCAATTTCTTCACTCCTGCTTGAAACGTTAATGCAGTAACAGAACAGCTATTGCCTTGAAATTCAAAGGTATAAGGTGGCCCTCACAGATTTCTATGCTTGGATAGATACCGTGGTATTCTGCCAAGCTGATACTGTATAGATTAGCCAATGTTCTTGACGTTTAATGGGAGAGGAGACAGACTTGTGATGTGTGATGTTACCACTGAGAGGAATTTTCTATTTTTAGAAATGCAGCTGGTTCTCATGGGATGGGTGGACTAGGAAAGCCTGCCACATTTTCTGCATCCTTACTTTTTCCCTGAAATCTATCATACAAAGTTGCTTTACTACCTACTCCCTGACCTTGTATTACATGTACCCCAGTTTGAGGGTCTTAAAACCTACTACTAGTGAACAACAGCGGTAAGAAGAGCTCTCCTGTTCCCAGCAGTTAAACTCGTAAGTGTGTCTTGGGAAACTTCTGCAAGACTCCCTCAGGTCGTGCTTCATTCCCAAGTGAAATCTGAGTAGGCTGGGAAGGTATAGAAGGGCAGAAGCATTCTGTTGTGTCAGCAGTTTTTAGCACTGTCTTTTCTGCCTAGAAACCATATTGCTGCTCTGCCTCCAAAACCAACTTGCTAATGAGGGCAGCTGGCTCGTAAGATTTGTGGCAAAGGTGCCAGCCTCACCACTTTTTCCTTTTACTCTTTTGTGAGCACTCCCTTTCAAATACCAGCTTCCTTCAGATAAGCTCAAGCTAAAGCCTGGCAGCAGCCCTTCCTACATGCAAGCACCTCAGCACTCTTTTTACACTCTGCTCCCTGGACTGGATCCCCTGCGGACAGAAATAGCTGGAGTTCTGCCAGCTTCAACAAAGCGGTGTTGATTTAAACCAGACGAGGATCTTGTCCTGTAACTATTGAAAGGCCATCTGATGTAGCCCACATGACCAGTTTCAGGTTGTCATGGATATAAATGGTGGGATTGTAAAATCTCACCTACCCTGTATTTTTAACTGTTGTGATTAGGTCAGTTGACAGCCAGGTTGTGATAGTCCCCTTGTCTGGTTGGAGGTGTAGTGGAGCAAATTCCTGGGATGGTAAGATGAGCAGGAGATGGCGGTACTTCATCTGGAGTTCCTACCTCCTCACAAAGGGTGGAGTGACCACACACTGCAGTCACGGGGCCAATGCACAAATGCTGAATTGCACTAAGGGCAGAAAAGTTGCCCAGGAAGAATTTGTACCATGTGCTGTGACAAGCCTCCAGTCTTTCAAATAGGTAGAGCTTGCAAAAGCTTTGAGAATTAGGACTCCCCTTTAGCCTTCTCTGTGTATGAGGAACATTCCCTCAGCTGTTCTCAGATATTTGGAGAGGTGTTATTGGCTTGGGTCAAAGTGCACCAGTGACTTTTCTAACAGTGCACAGCTGTGCATCAGCGTGTTCTGGCATTGCTGGCATTTACTGGAGTAGTGGCAGGAACTGGGACCTCAAGGCCTCCTGGGAGGCTGATAGAGAAATTTTGCAAAAGGAGGAGCAAGAAGTGCCAGCACATTTTGCAGGAGGGTATTTTTAGCACTAGGAATAGCTAGAAAATAGGAAAATGTTGCAATGTATGTCAGGATTTGGTGAGGAGATTTGGGAAAGGGGCTTTTTTGGGGACTTGAAATGGGTCAGTTTTCACTCATACAGGTATTTTGATTTTTAAAATTTTTTTAGAACTAAAATATTTCTTCCTAAGCAAGTTTTTTTTCACTGTGATAATTCTCCAAGACCTGGTTCCTTTCAGCGGTATTTTTTTGACTGAGAAGTGTTTACACCATGTAACATAAATTTGTTTCCACTTTTAAATGCTTTCTGCTGAAGGGAGGAATGCTTGCACAGCATGTTTTTCAACCTTCTGACGAAGGCTTGCATATTTTGCTACCTTTTGTAGACTGCTTGGAAGGAATTTATGATCCCTTAGCAGTGGAGAGACCCATGCTGGAAAACCTTAGTGTGAGTTTTCAACTAGCTTTCCTGTGTTGCTTTACCAACGCTTCTTTAGCTAAGGTCCCTGTAGTGGAAGATCACACTAAATCAAACAAGACTGGCTCTGTGTGCATGGTGACTTCTCAATTAGAAGAGAAAATGAAGTTTCTGAGAACAATTTCAATGCAAAGGAGCGTTATAAAAGTGGGAAAGGCACAAATCATCAGAAGTCTTATGGGAAAGGACACTGAAATATGGGGAAGGCCTCAGCACTTTGAGTAGAGCCTGTGTTGCTGTGCTTGTTAATAGCTGGTGTGAATGAAAATGATCTCAAACCTGAATGCTGCAATTACTACTCTTGGCTTTCTTCCAGTGAAATGCTGCATAGCTATTAGCTTTGTCTAAGGAACCTACAAGAAATGTGAGCTATGCCACCATTTTCTTACTCTGAAAGGTTGTGGCCGTAGACACTAGGTTTAAAGTATCAAGATGTTGCCCACTTCAGAGGGTCAGCCTGAGATTCTCAGGAGTTCACTGAGAGCCTCTGTGCTGTTCACTAGATCCCATTAGTGTCCTCAGGATTTCCAGATTCCCCACTGCAATGAGGAACCTGGGTGCCAATGGCTTTTAAGCCCAATCCAGTTTTGTGCTGTATTTATTTAGAATGTCTGGATAGTGCAAGAAACCTGCTTGGTTAACTGGAAAGAAAGCAGGTTGATTGCCAAGGGAGCACTGCCTATGGCTGTTCAATAAGTCACTGAAAGCAAGTGCTTCTGCAAAGCAGATAGGTATTAATTGACTCTTTCTGATGGAAGCCTGTTCCACTGAGAAATACTGCACTGTGACACAGGTACTGCTGACCTTGCCAGGAATCTTTCCTGAAAGCATTTATATTCTCTGCTGCAGGTTGCAAATTGCATCCAAAGAAAGTCATGCTATATCGTGGAGAGGCTCCTACTGAGTTTCTGTCTACACTTGTACAGCTTCAGGCAAAACTCATGTAGAGTCCCTTTGGTTCTTGATAACTATTGTTTGGAAGAGAACTGAACTTAAGACTTACCTCTGCTAATTCTCTGTTTTTCTCCAGAAAGGATCCCTGGTGTATCAATAACGCTGATGCTCTCTAACACGGGATTAGGTAGCTGGGCACAAACGAACCTGTGTGAAAATAAATGTGTTTAAAATAAAAGCAAAAGGTATTTATTACGTGCTGAACAGGCAGAGTGCGACAAGCCAGGCTCTCATCTCAAGTCTTCAATTGGAGCTACTGATGATTTAAAGAAATAAGAAGCCAGAACTGTGTACTTTGATTATTTAGCTGCTTCTGGAACATGGGTCTCAGTCATGATCTATGACAGTTTTTTTCTGAGGCACCCCAAATCGTGAATTGCTAATGAAAATGTGGAAATCTAAATATTTTCATTTGCTGTTTAGATTTTAGCAAGAAGTATTTGTTTTTCTTCCCTTAAGCATTCCCCTGCAGAATCCTGAACTCAAGTGAACTAAAATAACTTTAAAAAAAAACAAAACAAGACAAACAGCGATATTGTAGGATTTTTGTTCTCTTTCAAATCTGCTCTTAGAACAGACAGTGTGCTCTTCTTGCACCGTGGAAATCCTAGAGCATAGGCAGCACGAGATCTTAAGATCTCATAGCCCATCCTGCTGCCTAGGGGAAGGATCAATCAGATGTTTGTCTGAAGTGTTTTTCAAATCCATAACAAGGCAGACTTGCCAACATTTGCTGGGAGCCTACTCCATTACTTTAGCCTTTTATCAAAATTTCTCTCTCTTAATGTCTAATCTAAATCTTCCATGCTACAAAGCCTTCTAGTCTCAAACACCGTAGATGTGGAAAATTATTTATTCTTCCCCTCTTGTCACAATGTATACTGTTGTCATCCTGTCTCCCTTCAGTCTATCCTTTAAGGAAAACAGTTTTCTGTTTGTTTTGCTTCCCCTATCTTTTTCAAATCTTTCTAACTGCCTTTCCAGCTCATTTCTAAATCCCTGAAGACCGTTGTAGATCTGCTTTGGGTCCTCTGAAACTGTTCCACATATTTCTTCAGGCACGATGCCCCAAGCTGATGTAGTATTCCAGCTGTGACCCTGCCAGTGATGAACAGAGTGGATGGATTGCTCCTTATCTCTTACGTATTATGGTCCTGTTTATAGATCTCAGTAAGATGTTTGCTTTTTTCAACAGCAGTATGACACCGTTGACTTACGTTCCGTTTGTCATTCATTCCTTCCCCTTCTGCAGTTCCATTTCTGTGCAATTACTCTTTAGCTGGTTGTTCCCCATCTTGTACCTATGCAAATCACTGCCTTAGAGGAGTAACTCCTGCTTGTTCTTAGTGGGTTGCAGCTAATCTATTTCAGTTGCTGGGAACAGCAAAGGACAGTAAAAGCCTATCTGCTTCTGTAGCTCCTGGTAGCATTTCATGGATAGCCTTTTTGTGATGGCATTCCAGGCAGCTATAAATATGTATGTGTGTATGTGCATATGGGTATTAATAGGGCGGTGTGACATCCAGGCGTAAAGAATACCTTAGTTACTGTGGGAGGAAGCAGAACCACATAAAGGATGGGGGATGGCACAAGGGCCACTAGATGCTGTCAAAACAGGCAGAGCCCTGCAGTGCTCTGGTGAGTGGCTGGTTCTGCTCAAGTCCCCATAGCTATGAACTCCTCCAGGCTATGCTACAATCTCACTTTTTTTTTTTTCCCCTACTTGTATGACTCCAAGAAGATTCTGACAAGAGTGAATCCTCACGAGTTAGATGAATGTCTTCTCTCCCAAGCTGTTAAGCTATTTCAGACCACATATTACAGCCTCTCCCACATCCACAGCTTAGCAGGTGGGGATAGGGGAGCATTTCTGAATGTGTAATACCTCATAGAGAAACCAGGGGCTTGATTGATTCTCCTGTTGAGCGCCCAGCACAGCAGCAGAGAACAGGTTTAGGGGGTCATGTTATTCCCCAGTCCTGTCAGTCCAATTTTGCTCTCTTGATATAGCCCTGAGCATTCTTTGTGCTGTAATATTCAATGTCTCAGGTAAGGGGATTTTAGACTAGTTTCTCGAGGGAGAGTGCTCCACAGGAGATTTCAGATATAAGGTCAGAGGCTAGCATGAGTGAGTGCATTCTGGCTCTGCTGGCAGGGCTGTTAAAGCTGCTGCCTTCCTGCTCTGCTGGCAGAACTGCAGGACCTCAGGGAGCATGACCTAATTCTGTCTGGGGCCATATGAAGGGAAGAACGTGATGCCAAACAGGACTTTCACTACCTCTACAGGCAGAACATGGAGGTGAAGGAGGAACTATATCTCCTGTTGTTGACAACACAAAAGTAGGACTGATCCCACCTTAGCTTCCCAAGACAGACTTTGGGGGTGGGAGTAATCTTACAACCAAGCTAATGTGATAAGAAAGTCGTGGCTTAGATTCCCGATTTTGCTCCGGTCCCTTGGTGCCAAACAAGTCGTCCTGATAATGAGATGCAACCTGTGATCTCCCTGCTGGGATCCCTCCAGAGCTGGGGTATTGCCAGCAGAGTTGCAGTGAGGAAAACAAGCCCTTCTCTCAATACCCAGGAACCACCTGAGGCAAGGAGAGGCAGACAAGAGACAAGGTACTGAAGAGCTGCTATCTCCCGTTCAGCACTGGGCAGCTTCTCTGCCCTTAGCCAAGAAGGTGTGGGCATGCGTTCCACCTCCTGGGAATGGAGAAAGGGAGGGAGGGAGGGAGGAGACAGGCTCTGAGCAGCAGCAGCACAATTAGCTGCTGTATCCCAGCCAAACCCTGACTATATCACTCTTCTCTTGCTTCTTGGAAGGCAGCAGATCCCAGTCTCTGACGGGAAGAGAGTACCAGCTGAATGCTCGCTCCTGCTCCTGCACTTAACTCCCCTGGCACAGCAGGCTCTGGACCCCACAAAGACACAGTGTCACAAGCTGCCACCTCTCAGCTGAGACCAGTGTGGGCTGTGGGAGTGGTACTGCCTTGTGATGCTCTGTTCCTTTCCACTGGTGCCTACAGCTAATCATTACTTTTAACCACGCATGGATAAAATGGATTTGCCAACGGTTTCTCTAATCTCGGAGAGGTGGCTCCTGGAAATTACCTCCCTTCTCCAAATTTCCCGCTTGCAGCCTCACAGCCAAGGTCAGTGCTTTAGCACACATAGCAGCAGTAAGATGTGCAAGGAAGAGACTGTGCTGTGTCATCTCTTGCCAGGAAGGCAGGTCCACATTAAGGGTAAGTGTGGGTGGCTCAATCCAGTCCAGTAGGTGCACCCTGATTTATAGCTGCTGAACTGGTGGCCCTCTGAGTTGGGTATAACCATCTGCATTTCCAGCCCTGTGATGCTCACGCTGCTGAGCTAGAGTCCCTTAGCAGGTCTTCCTCTGCCAGTTTAGAAATCGTTACCCCTTTTCTTACCTGTCAGCAGAAAAGGGGTTAATTAGCTGTGGTGGCCACTCCCTGCATTGCTAGCAGGACTGCTCCTCTGCTGCTGCTGAATCACTGCTGTGCCACTCTGCCCTGCTGTCCTTGCAGAAGGAAAAGTAGCAGGAAAGTTACCAAGAGCACAGCACAACGCAGTGAACTAGGCTGATGGACATGGAGATTGCCTCCACACATGGCCTCCTTACTCTTGCTTCTCCTCTGCAGTGAACTGTCTGCCAACTGTGGATGTTCTTGGCTATCAGCAGAGCAGCTCTGAATCATGGTCTCTTCATCTACTATCTCTGCACTCTAGGCAGGAGGCCAGTTATTTCTAAAGGTAAATGATATTCCTTGCTTGTAGCGAGCGGGCAGTCACACGACCTAACTGTTGGCCAGGTCGAGATGTTCTGGGCCCTATATAATATTGAAAACATCTCAAAGTTTCTTGGGTGCAGGACCAAGTTGATGTATTTAAATGATGAGCCTATGCAGTGACCAGAGCTTGCTTCCAGAGGCACTGTGAGGTTCTCTGCATAGTAGTGACTCCAAATAGGTCTCTTATCTCATCCAGCTTCTCCCTGTGCTTCTCTGCAAGTCCCTTCTCACTCTGCAGCCTACACCAGCACTCCTGTGGCCAGTGCCAGCAGGAGATGCCGCACCCTCTGGATAGACTCTCTCTGAGCTTAGAAGTGAGAAATGGAGCCCAGGCCCAGCTGTCCTGGGTGTTTGGCTGAGCAGCTGCCATGTTTGCAGGGAAGGTGCTGATGATGGGTGTAGTCAAGCAGCTTGTTCCCATTTGTCTGCTTCAGCACAGTTTGTGCTCATCTAGGATATGGGTGTGTGCTGCTGGCTTCCTGCGAGGCCTAAATCCAGAACTCAGCATGGTTGGGCTAGGTCTAGGAGATGGAAATGTTACGTTCCTTATGTCACAGAACCACTGTCCAATCTCCCCACTACAGCTTTTTTCATGGGAATGACATTAGAGCTGTCATCGGTTTGTACCTTAAGTTGTGTGTATATGGTGTCGAAATGGAGAGAGCCTGGTTTTGGTAAAAAGGGGACATTCAAGCAATGTTTAAAAATGCAAGGAAGTAAAGATGTGTGATATTGTGCCAGTTCCACATCTCCACTGACTTCAGCGGCTATGTCTGGTTGGACTATTTAATTCCAGTGAACTGAACTAATGGCTAAACACAAGCAGCTAGGAGTATAAAAGCAAGGGATAGTGAAGTGTAATAAAGATTTACCTCTAGATTCCTGCAGGCTGTGCTGTGTTTTTTCGGTTGGCTTGTTGAAGTAAACATTTGTCCTACCTGAATTTGTTAATCTGCCCTTCAGTGAGTGACTGAAGGCGACCCGGTAGGACTGGAATGGCTTTCAGTCAGCCATGTGGATGGGAAAGAACAGTATGACGCCTTATTCCTTTCAATTGCTAGCTATGCTGCTCATTAAGGCCTCCAGAGCAACTAAGTTCTTGAGTACTGACCTGTTCAAAAAGGCATTGCCAAAGGCGTTGAGTTTCCTAAACGGTTTTTTGGGATCCACCACCAGTGCGTTTCCTGGAATGATACCTTCCACATCTCCTTGCATAACTGCAATAAAGGAGTCAGTCGTAGGCTCTGGCCCAATCCTCATGCCTGGGAAATCCTGCTCCAGCAAGTACCTGTAGGCAAAAAACAACAGGGTGTGGGCATGAGACATGAGCTGCCTAAGTCCTAAAGCAGTTGTACTGAAGATTGCAGTGTAATTATGAAGCTCAAGAGTATGGATCCTTTCGAGACTATTTTTAGTAGTGTCACTGAATCGTTTGATAAATGTCATGGTAGCTTTTCTACTCAGGATCACTACATTTAAACCTTTCTTATTTCAGGTGGATTAAGAAACTGAGGTGATTATAGCCACTGGGGAGAGATTCTCATCGTGTTTGATCATTTTGTATACTTTAATCCTTGAGACATTTGGAACAGACTGAGCTCAGCAAAGTAAAACCAGCAGTTCACTGCAATCAGAGTTAATCCCAAAACTTTACTTGCCTTTGGTGTCAATATCAATTACTTCACTGCTGCTTATTTCAGCAGACTCATCCAACTAATGTGCTTAGCCCCCAGACCAGTTGCTCAAATGCCAACTTCTTCTGCATTTGACTGTTGGAAGTCTCAAGTCTCCCTTCTTGGGTGCTTCTGCAATGCAGCTATAGGCCTGCGCTACAAACCGCCCAAGCATATTGAGCATTAAGCATGTGGGTGGCAGAGTGTATCCCCATATTCGTTATCAAGCTAAATAGCACAGTAAGCAAATCATCTCTTATTGTTTCGTAAGCCTCTGGCAGCCTCTCCAAAAGCAGTTTGGCAAATTTCAGGGAGTTAGTCACCCAGGCAGCTGTGGGACTTTGTATAGAACCCTGGCAGCACATCCTGACCCACCTTGTCAAAGTCAAGGTGGGTCACTGGTGTGCATAGGTAGTTCCCTTTGGCTCATGAAGCCAAAGTCAGGTCTGTATTTGGGTGGGTGGGTGCATTTAGAAAACACCCCACCTACTGGTCCTGTGCTGAAAACTAAGACCATTGTGTCCAAGTGGCTTGCAAAAGGCAGCTAGAACTGGTCTAGCCCTCAGTACGGGATGGTGTAAATCCACCTGACCTGGTGATAAGCTTTGGACGGTCACATGAGGAACATAATGACCACCAGGTTATGGCAGTTAGTACAATGCTGTGTTGCTTGTTGCCAGCAGATCGCTGGCACTTCCTCTTCCATTGCTTTGACCTAATCTTAGTAGGTAGAAAGAAATAGAAAGATAAATACAGAATTGCTGTGATGTTAGAAGTACATTCAGGGGATGAGAAAAAAGGAAATGTGAGAAGGGCTGAGGATTCTTCCATGGCTGAGACGAGTGTGTTTAACAATAAGCATTGGTTCACTCAGGTAAGTCATGAGAGAGTGTAAGGACCACTGACGTGAAGGCTCGTGATAACTTTTTTGGGGGGTTCCTGCTTTCACAACTCCTTTGAGAGGTAACCACCATCCAGTGTTTGAGGAACAACAGAAAATGTTTGTTAAGCAGGGTTATCTACAGACAGCATGACAATAAACACATCTTCAGTTCCCACGGGGGAAGGCCAAATCGAGTGGATCTGGAGGCAGAACAAGCAAACGCACGCCCACGACATACTGCAAATCACTGCTACTTCTCTGGTTTGGTACACATTAATGAAGGGAATAGCTGCAGCAATACCAACTCCAGCAATGAGATCCATCATTCCCTCAGGAGCTGACCACCTCCTTTATTGGGATTTTAACGTGTATTTTCTTAAATCTTTCATCTGAAGTAGTTTCCAAGTCCCGTGCTCACTAGAGTGCCATCAGAAATGACTTCTCTTAATGGGAGCAAGTCTGAGATGAAACAACAGCTGTTCGGCAATTATTAAAAAATTGAAAGAAAAACCAGGAAGGAACATCTCTCTGACCTCCAGATCTATCCTGTCTACCTAAAGCCTATGCAGGGGTTCCTCAAACTTTCTTATAGAACTGGGTCATTACTTAACAAAAGCAGGCTGCAGCTCACACTGTTGTGCACCACCTCCCTGGCTGGTGATCACAATACACCTTCTCAGCAGCTGCAGTAACTTCTCTAGGTTGAAGCAGCTGAGAACAAGGAGGAGCTACTTTTCTCCCACCAATAGCTCTGTAGACTAACATGTGAATGTTCTTGGATTCATTCCCTGGAAAGCTCTTTACACTGAAACAACCATTTACTAGGTTAGAAGCCACTTGGCCAAACTCTGGAAACTAAGCCCAGGCCTCCTGGATGGCAACTCAGGTGTCAGGCCCTGATGGACCTTGCTGTGTTAATCACTGCTATTGGCTTTCCTCCGCTTTTGTTTTGTACTCTGCTTTTTTTTAGTGATGTACAGATGGGTATTTGTTGAATCCATAAAAATTAATCTTTGAGTTCTCCCCTTGCAAATGCTAGAGAAAAAAGAAACAGGTAGTGATAACTGTCAGATGCAAGAAGTGAAGTGCTTTTGAGAAAGTCCCCTTACGCCCAAAGCCAGCTCACAGCCCTTTCATAACAACAACCTGCTTGTTTTTTTACAGGTTTCAGATGCACGTGATAGCTTTTGAGCAACGGGAGGAAAAAAAACCACCACAAAATTGAGGGTTTTGTCATTTATAGACAAAGCTGCTGAGAAAGACTAAGCAAAAGTCCCGCATATAATAGCAACACTCCTCCTCCAGCCAGGCTGCTCACAAGAATTTTAGCGGAGTGGAGCTTTGATAACATTTCAAAGGATTTCTGTAATTATTTCTTGCCTAAGATTAAAAAAAAAAACCAACCCCACACAGAAGTAGCTAGGAGCCAATGTTAATTGACTTAATGTGCAACAAGTGGTGTGAAACCAGCAAGATGAAGATCTGCACTGCCTAGTAGCACAGCATCTATTTTAAGTAAGGCTTCTGAGGGAGACTTGGGTGCATTGTGCAGCAGGGTGGCTGCCGCACAAGAATCTCATTGTACACTGGACAAATACAAGGGGCTTTATTGACGCTGTCTGATGCGGTGAAGGCGCTTCTGCTAAGCAGTGACACCGGCTGCCTCTGCTAACACAAGCAAGCTAGAGAACACATGCAATTGTCACATTTACGGGGATTTCTGGGAGAGAAGTGTGAACAAGAGCTGTGGAAAACACCGACTGACAATAAGCAATTTCCCTAGCTGGTCTGGCATGTCCTTACTCAGAGCTGCTGAACACCTTTACGGGCCTAAGTGACCTCCAGCCAGGCTGGGGAAGCCTGCAGGAAGTGCCAGGCAGGAGGTGAATTTGTTTTTCATGACTAATCTGCTTTTTGGAGACGTGCCTGGAGTTGGTATGTAGCTGGAAGCATCGTGCTATTTGCCTTGTTTCAGGCCTGTCCAGGCTGCTGGTGAGGGACAAGGGCAGGAAAGCTGTGTTAGTGCCAACCTGGCTCGGGGCACCCTTTCCCAGGTAGGTTTGGAACAGCACAGGACACAGGCGAGGAGATCCCAGGCTCTCTGGGCAGGAATGCTGCAGGATGTGGGGGAAGGGGCTGCTTGCCTGTGATGAGTCATGCAGGAGCCGTGCAGGATGCTGCTGGGGATGGCAGCAGAGGTGATGCCGAGCGGGAACGGGAAGAAGGGCAGAGCAGGAGGAAATGGTGACAACTGCCTGGCGCAGGCAGTGACAGATGAAAGGTTCAGGGCCATGCAGGGAGGTCACACCAGAGCTCTGCATGTGGCCTGTGAAAAACAGTCTGGAAAGGCCAGGATGTGTAAATGATTAGCTGCAGAAGGAAGGGGTGGCTACACCAGAAAAGCAAGCTATGTTGACAGCTAGTAGGGCTCTGGCAGGCTTGTTTATTTTATTAGCAGGATGGCTGGACAGAAGCCAGGATTATTTTTAGCAAAGACCATGGAATCTAAGTTAATTAAGAGAGTACTGTTCTGTCCAGCACTCCCACCCTCTTACAGGAAACATAAAAAGCAATAACGTTATAAAGGCTTCAGTGACATCCTGCTCTAGCTGTCCAATATTCCCAGGTAGAGGTGTTGCCTTGTCCTTGCCACCACAGCCCTTCAGACACCAGCCCTGCAGAAAAGTCTCAGCCAAATGTATCCTGAGAAAGCATACATCTCCAAACGTAACTGAGAGAAATGGGTGTGAGCAAGGAGAGAGGATACAGCAGGACCGGAAAAGCTGCAGTAAGCAACACTACATCTTTCACACAGCAAAATAAGGTTCAGTTCTCTGGGTCCCTGAAAGCAAGGAAGAGAAGAGCCTGGTTCTGCTGACAAGAAACCAGTGCTCTGGTCTCGCTTCAGTGGCTTTGACCGACACAGACTCACCTCCCTGCCTCAGCCTCTAGGAATGTTTCTCACTGCTGACCTTGACTGCTGCCTTCCTGCCATCAGCCCCTGACAAGAGAGCAGCCTCACGGCAAGATGCTGCAGCTTAGGTGCTTCAGAACCTTGCTTATCTTCCTGGTTTCACCTCAGATTCCCCAAGAACAAGGGAAGATGTTTGGGACAGAAACCCAACTCAGGTAGGTGACTAAGGTCCTCTGTCATTTTTTCTTCAACGGTTGTAGTGGGATCCAGGGGAACTGGGACTTAGTTCATTCCGCATGAGTGTTTAGTGGCACTAAGTTATCTCCTTAATTGCACAGGAATACAAGCAAGATGCAATATTAAGAATGGAATGGATACATACGGATAACACTAATTATCTCCCATCTTGATAAGATTATGGAAGAGATGTCCAGAGGCAGTTTCTTGCTTCACTCTACTGCCAAGATGTAATGGTTGTCTCCCCTCCCACTTCCTCCCCCTGTCCCCTTTAACTCCTCCCTGCTCAGTTTAAGATCCCACTTGCCTTCCCACAATATCTTGGGATGCTAATCTGGTGCTTATCCTGGCTCTCTAATGACCAGCACCTGCGAGCTCACACTGGAAGCCTATCACGAGCAACACTTGCTTTTCTGACACCTCCTGCCTTTGTTTGGTTTGGAACATACTGGAGTAACACACCCTCACACTCCTACTATTCAAGATCTCTTGGAGAATCCCAGGGCCTCAACTTTCACCTTCTTGGGCACTATTTTACAGTGAGAAGCCTGCCTCCCTGGAAGGCCTTCTCAGGTCTGTTCTGCACTCCTGTAAAGCAGAAGCACCTGGTTACTTCTGCCTGACCATAGTCTCTGGGTAGGCTCACCCCAGTCTTGTGCATAGAGAAGGCTGGGAGGACAAAAGCGTGAATGAAATGCAGTGGTCACAGAGAGACTCAGATCGGCTTGCTGACAGCAGAGCAAAGGACTTGCTGCAACCCCACAGGAGTGAAGACTGGGTCTTCTTTTGCCTGAAATGTGCTTCAGGCACCTGAACTTCTTGCAAAAGGAGCTCAGGCTTACACAAAAAGGACTTTACTGACCAGAGAGCAGCAAAGGCAAGCAGTCTCTGCTAAGAACAGCACGGAAGTGAGACTGCTGCAAAAGGCCAATTACTAGCAATCCAGAGAGAAGCATTAGGAAGAGATGCTCTAGTTACACAGCCAGCAACCTCAGGAAGGAACATTCAGCAACCACCTCATGTTCAGGGGAAAGTTCTGCTCTGTGTCAGTAACCCAGAGCACAGGAAAAGCCTTTCAAATAGATTTGGTACCAAGTCACAGAACAAAGATTTGCGGTGGAAACAAATAGCTATGCTATCCATGCTAGGCTCTCTAATTTTCAGAAGAGCAGCTCCCTTTCCGACCAGGTGCCAAATGCTTTATAGGGCCATTCACGTCTCTTTGCCATCTACCTGACCTGTTCCCATGAGAAATGCCTTTTTACTCTCAAACTTTGTTTGCCAGGTGCATGACAACATAACAAAACCGCGTTCTGTTCTTGGTTCCTGGCCGGGGCATTAAGTAGCAGGAATATTACAGCATACAAAAACCCCCAAACCTCTGTTTTTCAAGGTCATTCCTTAAGAGAGGTATAGTCCATTTGATTCACCTCTCTCCACTCTCCAGGGCTCCCTCCTCCACCAAGAAATACTGTTGGAACAAAGGGCTGGCTGCTTGTGGCTTGCGTCCAGATTTACACTGGGGTAATTCTGCAGATTTCAACACAGCCACACCAGAAAAAGGCTGGAATTTAAAGCTAAGCTTATGAATCACATAGGAAACGCAGACAGCACAGCTTCAGCTATGATCCCAAGAGAAAGGCTGCTGCAAGTTGAACTAGCAGCATGACTGAAGAGAGATCCCTGTAACCAAGCCCAGATGGAAAAGTTTAACCCTCTCTTTGACAGATTCACATCAAATCTGCTGCAGCCAGCTACACTTTATTTACAGGTAGGAGCGAACTTGCAGCTCCCAGCATCTCAGCAGAGTAGAACAGTTAAAACGGGACTTCTGGAGCCCTGAAGTTGAGCAGGTCTTTCTTGTGCATGCACCCGAGCACACGCGCTTCTCAAACAAGGCTCTTAGCATCATCCCTGGCCCCAGCACAGAGAGAGACACAAGCGTGAGATACAGATCACCAGAAGCCCAAGCACCCACTTGGAGGCTCCCCAGGCCCTTGGTTGCCCAACCACCCAAAAGCTCCCTCAAGTTGAAATGAACGGCTGTTGGAACGGGACGGGGATACCCTGTGCGAGCCTTCCCACAGCCTTTGCACTTTGGACGGCCAAGAGGGCCCCGAATGACTCACGTCTTTACGCTCATGTCCTGCCTGCCCTCCTCAGCCCAGCCCTGGGCTACTTTTTGCCACGTTGGTGCTTCCTGGGGCATCCCGCACCACCCTGTCCTTGCCAAGAAGGTTCTCAAGAGTTTCAATGGCGGTGACTTTTCAAGTGAGAGCTGCTGCTGGGCACCGGGGGCACGGAGAGGGGGGACAGAAGAGGGGTCCAGCGGGCAGGGGCATCGCCGGTGGGGGCATGGCCGGGATGGAGGGAGGCCCTCGGCCGGGTTTTTACCTGATGAAGGTTGTCTTTCCAGTGGAGTACTGCCCCACCAGCAGCACCATGGGCTTGTTGTCGAAGTCGGCATCCTCCAGCGCGGGCGAGTGGAACTCGTGGAACTTGTAATGCTCTTCCAGCGGCAGCAGCTTGGTCTTGTACAGCTTCTTCAGGCCGTCGCTGACCGTCTGGAACACCTCGGGGTCCTTCCTCCGACGGTCGTCGGTGCCCAGCCAGCTGAACATCTTGCGGCCGCCTGGAGCCAGCTACACGCAGCGGCCGCCGAGCCTGGCGCTTGGGAGAGGGGAGAGGGAAGGGGATGGGATGTGGCGGCCGCTGGTGGGCTAGCGACTGCCGGCCGGGGCTAGCCCCGCATGCCCGCTCCGCCCGGGCCGAGCCTTCGCCGCCTCCCGTTACGCGCCGCAAACGGTGCCCGGGGGCGGCTGCAGCTGCCGTTGGCTCCGAGCGGCGCCGGTAAGCGGCCGCCTGCCTTCAGGCTGCCGGCGTGGGCATGCCGCGGAGGCAGGGCAAGGGAGGGGAGGAGAGGAGAGGAGGGAGAGCAGAGGGCGGCGGCGGCGGCGCCCTCCGAGCGCGGCCGGCTGCGTTTAAGGGCGGCCCTCCAGGAAATGGGCCGGCGGCGGAAGTCGGCGGCTCCTGGCAGGCGCCGCCCGTTCTAGCCGGCGGGTGAAGCCGTGCAGGGCGGCGCCATATTGAGGAGGGGTGGGGGCGCCGCGCCGGGAGGGACACGGCGCCCCCTGGGGGCCGCTGTGGAGAGGCGCAGCCCGGCAGCCATTTTATCATCCCCTTGTCGCAGTATCACAGTATTACAAGGTTGGAAAAGACCTTTGAGATCATCGAGTCCAATCTATAGCCCAACGCCAACCTATCATCTAAACCATGGCACTAAGTGCCTCATCCAATCTCCTCTTAAATGCCTCCAGGGACGGTGACTCCACCACCACCCCGGGCAGCACATTCCAATGGCTGATCACCCTTTCAGTGAAGAATTTTTTCCTAATATAAGCCTAAACCTCCCCTGACGGAGCTTGAGACCGTGTCCTCTTGTTCTGTCACCGGTTGCCTGAGAGAAGAGACCAACCCCTGCCTGACTAGAGAGCAATAAGCTCTCCCCTGAGCCTCCTCCAGGCTAAACAACCCCAGCTCTCTCAGTCGCTCTTTGTAGGGCTTGCGCTCCAGCCCCTTCACCATCTTTGTCGCTCTCCTCTGGATCTTGACATCTCTAGGATCTTGACATCTCTCACCTCAGTTGAAAATAAACCCCTGAATAAATCCCTGAAAATTTGAGAGGGAGTTGTTTCTCTCTGAACGCTGCCACCCTGAGCTGGGTCCCTGACCCTGCCCCAGGCCAGCGAACCAGCTGCATTACTGCTGCCCCAGGGGGCATGCAGAGGCGAGGCTGGCCAGAAAACCTCACCCGGAAGAGCTCACCATTGAAGCAGAGGAGGCACATTAGCTGCTGCCACCGCTCCTTCGTTCCTCCAGTGATTTGGGCTGAAGGAGCTGCCAAGCAAGGGCTGCAGCGCTTGGGCTAGAGCCTGCATGGGTATTCTACTGGTGGCCTGTGGCTTGTGTGTCCCCTGGGCTATGCGATCTGCCATAATGTCCCACTAAGCAGCTGGCATGGAGCAGAGAATTTTCCCCAAGGTATCCCCAACTGGCTTTTTTACTTGAATTGATGCAGGGGATCTAAGAACTGCAGCAAGAGGCAGTTTTGGAAGCAGCCCTGCCGTGCAGCTGGGCTCCTGCCCTTTGCCAGGAGGAGCCTGGGCCTCGTGTACACGGAGGTGGCCGTGCATTAAAAGCGGTTTTTTTTATGGTGCAGGGGAGTCCCCCAGAATCACACGTGTTCCTGTGTGCCTGGACAACACTCCAGGTCCTGTTCTATAACGCTGGCTGTCCCTGAGGTGTGATCCCATGTGCTTGTACGCTCAATGGCACAGTCTGACCCGTGAGGTGCGAGCTCCAGGGAGTGATTTTCTTTTTCTGGAAGAAAATGACAAGCTGGTTGTATTTTCTGAAGGTCAGACTTCTCTACTTTCCTGCCAATGCCTAAAGCTAGTCTGAAAATGGAATTAATGTTTTGAAACCACCTTAAGACTTACTTACCTCCTTACTTTCATTTTATAAATAGAGACTTTGGGCTTTAAGAATTTGATGACCCCTTTCCATTGAAAACTCCTGAAAATTAAAGGCCCTGTAGTGATCAACACGTTTTGGCAGGAATTCTTCATTTTGTAGGGAAAAAAAAAATCACTTTCTTCTTCTAGATAGTTCTTCCATTTAAGGGCTGTGCTCCCCCGATGCTGTTCTGGAACTTCTATAGCTATATATGGAGCCTCTTTGGTGCTTGCCTGTGATATCCTCAGAGCTGAGTAAAGGTCAGGCCAGGAAGCCTTTGATTGTAAATCTCCCCAGACCACCTTGATGCCCTTCCTGAGTGCAATGAATGGGGGAGGAAAGCAAGGGTTTTGCTGAGCAGGCTGCGGGAGCTGACTGCTACAGGTACAGCAGAGCTGTGTGTGTCCCACGTTTACAAGATGAGGAGATATTTTAATCATTAAGTTGGACTAATCATAAATATTTATGCCCAGTGGCCAGCTAGCCAACATAACATTTCTTTGCCTTGTCTGAAGAGAGTTCATTTCTATCAAATTCTATATCACCGGGGCAGGTCCCAACCAGTCTTTTTGGGTTTTTTATGGAGGTGATTCACAAACATTGCATAATTTTATTTATTTTTCAGGCTGTTTTCTTAGTCCTTTTTCTTTGGAAGGCTGGCTTCCTGAAGAACTCTCTTTACCTTGAAGTATAGAGCTTGACAGAAACAAAGGGAAGTAAAATTAGGAAAGGAAGTTTAGAGTTTAATTAGGTTTTTCTTTTTGCCAGAATCTGAACTGAAAGTTTCAATCTGTTTTCATTGTTCATTCCTTCTAATTTCTTAACAAGGGAGGTTTTAATGGATGATTTTTGTTTGGACAGATTGGTCTCATGGTACAATCTTCAAGCATTTAAAAAAAATACATTTTTAAAAAAATTGAAAGCAGAAAGAGAACAAAACCAATCAAACTTTTTTTTTTTTCTGAACAATTATTTTTCATTTCAAATGCTGCTGCTGGAAGAAGGGCTGTTTTTCTTGAAAGTTTCTGAGCTGTTCAAACGCGAAAACTCTCTCTACTGCCCTGTACAGAAACTAATGTACTGCAGTGCTCAGGATATACCTGTCTCTGATACTGATGAGGTTCTGCTACTGCCCTCGACTATAGAATTTGTCTTTTTATCTCAAGAGATGACAGAGTAGACTTTAAGCTCTGTAGCTTCTCAGTTGTATCCCTGCTGTTGATAACACAGCTGGATGGTTGCTTTGACCAGCAGAGAGTCTTTACTGGAGAAGATTCACTTCCATCATTCTACTAAGTCGCATAGTATTTGCATTCAAAGTGAAACCTAATTTTGGGGGGTGAAACACAACGTTGTATAACTGAAACTCGTTTCACGTGAGATCAAGTCATGGTGACGTGTGTGTTTGCTTGTCTCCTGCTTTAGGTTTCACAGGTTTGCTTCCTACGAAGGAGCATCTGAGGATAGGGACATCAGCAAGTCACCCAGTTTGAAAAGAGGTGGTGACTCAGTCAGTACCGTAAGGCTTTGACAGTTGGAAGGAGCTTGGGGGAGCAGCATAGCTCAGTAAAATTTACTTCCTGCCAGTACAGTTGCTGTCACTGTTTGTTCATTACCAAGTAAGAAACCCAAATAAAGGGTGTCAAAAGTTCAGGTAACGATGGGTTGAAGAGGGCATGGCCGGGTTTGTAGGCAAGGAATGAGGGGAAAGGAAGGTGCAGTGGGCCCCCAGAATTAAACCAAATATGCTAATTTAGTAAGTAAGGGAAGGGGAGCTTCCTCTGGTTCAGGTAGATCAAACTTCTCAACCTTGCGGTGTTGCAGGAATGAAGTAATCTACAGTGTATTCTATCCTCTTCCTCACTTGTTGCTTTGCCTTTACAACTGAGAAAGCTGCTACCTTCCTCTCCTGTCCTCACTGCTCTTTCGTATTCTTCTGAAATAGTTCCCATGATATTCCACCTACCATTGTTCTCAGGTGGCTGGGTAAGCACACGCTGTCCTTCTCCCTGTCCTCTTCATGCTGCTCTTACCCCTTCATTGCCAGGTGCTGGTACTCAGAAGCGCTACCAGAAATGGAAAAGGTGGGACTGGATGATGTAGATGCAGTAAGTGAGAAGCACACTTGCCTCCAGGGAGTTCACTTCTGCAATTTGTATGGCAAAGAAAGCAGATGATGCATGCGGGAGACCTGGTTCATGTGGTCTGTAACAGTGTTGGAGAGAAAAATACCCTGAGCCCATGACCATTGTTGCATTGCAGAAGCTTGGGGGCTTCTCCTATAACTCTTGAATGGTTTTGACTGGCTTTGTCATTGGATGTTTGCTTCCCTCAAACTTACAGAAATATTCTTTCCAGAAATTGTTATGATTTAGTTATTGACCATGTGGAGAGACGGTCATGGCCCCATCTGTTCTGAGAAATCATGGGCGTTTTGAGCGTATTTTCTTCCTGAGCTTTTTCTTACCTGAAAGCAGAAATCCTGTTAAAATGTATTAAGACACAACTGACCACGTCTTCCTGTTCTACCTTCCCAGCGATATGTGGAGAGACGTGGAGTTTTGTGCTTTGAATAACCAAGTGGCTAACTAAACAAGGAAGCTGCCATCCACTGAAGCGATGGGTGAGTCAAACAGCAGTCTGCCCAATGGGCTGACCTGTTCTTTCATGTCTTCCGTGCAATATTTTGCACTGGGCTTTTCAGAAAAATTCTGGCATTACTCAATATGCTTTCTTCCCGCCTCCTTCTTCTACGGCAGCACTTGATAGGTTAGGACTAGCTCTTGGGGTTACGTAGGCAGGGCGTACATATACCTGCACACACGCGTGCATATATATACACACATAGGTAGAGATAACTTATATACCGTTTGTAAGCAGCAGGCATCTCTACCAGGGGAACATTTATCCTTCACTGTGAGGACACACCTGGAGAAGGTAGGACATCAGATGCCAAGTGCTGTGTAGGGAGATTTTATGCTAGATTTTCAAGGGGTTTGAAAGCAGTGTAACTCTTGTCACTGTGCCATGGTGCTGAGATGAAGCTGTCCTCTAGAATCAAATGAGTGTGTTAGTTATGTGACCCTGCTGGCCCTGCTGAATGCAGCAGCTGCTGCTGTACTTTTTGCTGGAAGTGGGGAAGGGAAAGGCAGAAAGTTTGTATCAGCAAACATGAGAAGAATGGGTGTGATGTGAAGCAACTAGATGAGCTGCATCAGCTGCCCTGCATGTCACAGCTCCAAAGCTTCTGCCTGCCAAACGGTTGGGAGCAGAGGCTGGTGTTTTAGCTAACCCAGATTTTGTGCACCCTTCCTGTCTCAGTTTTGCTGTTTAGGGACAGCTTAGTTAACTCTTGATCACAAACTATTCTACAGAGATCAAAAGTTTAATCTGACTTTAGCAGGAGTTGTGGGCAGCCAGAATTCTAACGATTAAGATGTGTATGATTGGTTAATGATTGGACTGGGTAATCTCAAAGATCTTTTCCAATCTAGGAAATTCTGTGATTCTGTGGTTATGAATAGGATGTTGTGACCTTAAGTACTAAAGGGCAGATCTTGAATAAATGGGATTTTCATATTTCCACATATTTCAATGTAGCTTAGGCAATTTACGCAGCAAAGAATATGTATTTCAAATTCTCAAGAATTCTCAGAGTCTTTAAAAGTGAATCTTTGCTCATGGAAGTATTGTTTGAAGTTCTGAAAGCGATCCAGGCATTTTTGCTTCAGGCCTTTTGTTAAAATCAGTGGGAGACTCTGGGGCAGATACAGTGCTTGGCCTTGAAAATCTCAGAGCCAGGTGTCGATCAATTTTTGGGAGAATAAGTTAAGCACAGGACATTCAGGGCAAGGTCCTCCACCTGTTTGTGTGTACACTCGTTTTGTGAGAAAACACAGCTCAGTGCTCCCTTTCAGGATGTTTCTATTTGCTAAAAAGCCCACAGGAAGTGTGGGAGTCAGCTTTGAGTTTTTATTTCTGAAATCCACCATTATGTTTAATCAAAGGCTTGAGGTTGTATCTGCAAGTGCTGTTTTCGTACGGTGCGTTTAGACACTAATAAAGACTAACAAAGCCTAATGCAATCACATTTCCATTTTGACTAATAAGTGCTAATTTCTGTAGCTAATCTTCTGCTGTATTACGAGAATGGTTATAAAAGATGGTCCTGCATCGTTTGTTCTGCTTACCCTAAAATGTATTGTTTTGCATGCAAACATTTGCTCTGTTCCACACAATCAGGAGCAGCTCCTCAGCCCAGATACAGATTGTCTTTGTAAATCAGAGGAGCTAGGCTGAGCTCCATTAGCTCCAGTTTTAGCCCTCAAATTGCCCACCACCCCAGTGTTGTGTTGCCTGAGATAAATCCTCTTGTAGAGATAGAGCACGAGGCTCTCAATGAATTATTTCATGGTCCATTTACTTTTCCTAAAAGTGAAGGATTTTCTGTGGATTCTTCAGATTCTTATTTTAAGACTTAAGGACAAAGCATCTAAGATGTTGAGAAAGATCAGAAGAGGTCAAAAGGTGCTAATGTAGCGGAAGGACTTAGATCAGATGGCAAACATACTAACTAGGGGAACGTGTGAAAAGCAGAGGAATCCATCCAACCTGCTGGTTCACGTCTTCCATCTAATGCTTTTAACTTCTGTCTGCTACACTTGGCTGCTTTCCCTTAGAAATTGTAATTGTTGTAAGAGACATGCACACACTCTGCTCCACCCATGCCGGAGGACACAGTGGGACTCTCCGATTCAGTCTGGTTCCACCATGTTGCCGAGTGGAGTACCAGTGATTTCCAGGTATACCTTGTCTGGTCGTCTACAGCTGTACCTGGTACCTGCTTGTACGCATGACCGTGGCCAGGCAGCCGGCAGAAGATTAAAACGCGAGGTGGAACACCTTGCAGCTGTCTAAGCAGTGACTTGTTTGTGACACAGAAAATGCTTCATTGCATCTTTTGTTCAAAGATTTCCTACGGGCAGGTTCAGCTGGGAGGTTTGCAAAACATATAAAGTAGCTGCATCATTGCCTCTCAACACACGCTGTTACAGTTGAGGCTGCTGGCTGAGTTTCCTGAATATAAGGCTATGTGTTTAGGAGATTGAAACCTCAATTTTTGAAGGCAATGGCTTTTTTCGTACTGTCTCTAGGTTTCAAGGCCTATCTGTAAAGTTTAGTTCTTTTTTCACATAAATCCCAGACTGAGGTGGGACCTGTTGGGGGGGGTCACAATGATTTTATCAGGCATTGTGCATGCTCTGCACACCCAAAAATCAAACCTGAAGTATTTGCTCTTCTGTGTAGCTCAGAGTATGTCCATCGCTCACCACTTCTTTTCATGAGGGCAGCAAAATAAGAAATTCTTCTTCATACATGTTTTGTCTGTCTATATAAAGTGCAGCCAGTCTCCAGGCTTTTTTCTTCCTCTTGTTTTTCTGTTAAATCTATCTCTCTGTCTGTTGCTCATGTTGTTGTAGCCGTGAAGGTCAATGGCTGTAAAAAGGCAAGGTTTGGGGGAACAGACAATATTTTTCATCTGGAGACAAAGTAGGCAGGTTGTAAGGCACTTAAATCCTTTTTGAGGTCTGAAATGTCTTCTGTACAATAGAAAATTGAATTTTTGTTTCCAGGGTTATATTTTGAAGGTTTTCTCTTGCTTGCCCTTGAGGATCAGTTGCAGAGTGGTTTTAGGACATATAAGGGCTCTGTGTGGGAGGATGGCGCAACTGGCAGTTGAATGGTTTCTCACAGGGAATGCTGGTGATGTTCAACTTCGATGGGAGCAGCAATCAGCTGGCTCCTGATGGAGACCAGTTTCCTAGAGTCCCTGGGGCAGTGATTTCGAGCTTCAGAGAGCCTCCTATCCAGGGACGCCTTCCAAATACTCTATCACTGTGGCATGTGAACCATTTATTGAACTTGGTATCCAGACTAATTTTTTCAGTCCACTCTGTAATGAGGAGACTATGATTATGATCACCTTGTTACCACTGATGGATGTGATTTTCCTGCTGAGATTTTAGTCATGATTTCACCCAGCAGCCCACCACTTGAAACAAAAGGCAATGGCTGTTAATGTTTAGTATGGCTGCTAATATTTAAAAAGGGCTGTGAAATAACTCTTTGCTGTTTTCAGTGGGGAGGGAATGTGAAACAGCTGTCTTGAATGTTACGACAAAACCCCCAAAAATCTCAGCATGCAATTTCGTGTGTGAATCTGTGATAATCAGCAAGATGGAATGCAATCTCTTGGGGGACATTGTGTCCTTTGCCAAAATGAGGCAAAAAGGGCAAAATAACCATTGGGGGTTGTGAGTAATGGCTTTGTAACACCTAAAGTTTTCCATTTTCCTGTTAGCCTTTGATTTATCTTGCTATTTTTCCTTTTTTTCTTTGGGAGGGGAAATGTCTGCATGCCAGAATGGGATTGAATAAAGCCTGTCGTTCATGTTGCAGCATGTTATGAAAATATCCTGGAGAGCCTAAATAGTCCAGAGGGAGACTCAGAATAGCTGTGTCTGTGGCTTCAAAGCCCCAGTAAAAGTCATGGGGTCACTCATTTTGTTTTCACTCAGATTTACAGCAAAGGTAAAGCCTTGAAAATGCAGTGATAGGTGCTAGATTAGAATCAGATGGGCCCCCCACTTCTTCTGGAAGTCCCACGCACCCACACTTCCCCCCGTAGCCAAAGAGAGAATTTCAAAAGCGGTTATTAAATTGACTTTTTACATTTATTTTAAAGATCAGTTCTGCTGGAGAAGACACGCCTCATTCCAAGGAACAAGGAGTTTCCAGCACGACTGTGCAGGGTGAAATCCCTGCAGCATCCTCAGTGGAAAAAATTACGCTGGCGTTACTGTGGACATCACCATGCCTTTTCTGCCATGTTTGAAAAAAAAGAAGTCACCTGTGCCTTTGGGCAAGAGTATCTTTCAAAAACACACCCCACCTGTCCAGCAGAATTACCAGGCCTTGCTGGAGACATGCTTGAAGAAAAAATGCCTGTTCACAGATGACAACTTCCCTGCTCACATCAGCTCTATTGGAACGGGAGCACTGCTAAAGAAACTACCTCGAAATTTACAGTGGAAGAGGCCACATGTAAGTGACTTCCAGTGAATAGTGTAAGAGAATGATTACAGCTGGCAGCCAGCAAATAATTTTAACACTGAGCAGACCACTCTTAGACTTTCATTCAAATGTTTTTTAATGCCTCTGTAGATTACACTTTTTCTATCAGCTGTCATTTTGGAAGCTGGGGTACATGGATTTTCATAATTGCCTTTGAAACATTTTTTGCCCCAAATCATAACCATCTTCATTCAGTTTATATTCGGGAATGCTCAAAGCAGGCAGGGAGAAGAGGTGAAGGGGGTGAAGCAAGCTGGTGTCCTTGGAGCTTACAGCTCCAGTGACCTCACTGTCATTCTGTGATGACAGTTGTCTTGGCAATGATCCCTCTCCCAAAATTCAAGATCTTGACCTTCAGCGGATATCAGAGTTTCTAGACAGTTCTTAGCCTTTGACCCCTCTCCCACTGACCACGTACTGTTGTGATGCTGGAGGCTGGTCCTTTCACAGGCAGTGGCAGGTGCCTTATCCTCTTGTCGGGCTGTTTTTTTCCTGCTGAACTGTTTTGTCTATTGTACTTAGAGCAGTCTTTTCCCAGCTCTCAAGGTTGATCTTCTACCCCAAGCAGTAACTGGCCATCAGTCAGGGCATTGTTTTTAGATATAGAGCCTCTGTTTTCCACTCGTGCCCATATTTCCAAGGCCTTTGGTGTCTCGTGCTTAAACTGAACAGCACAACAAGAGACACCTGGCTGCAAGGCTGGTCACAGAGCAAGTTCTCATAACAAATGGATAGATAACAACTCTAGGAGGCCAGAACACAGGTCTGGTACAATTAGATAAGGCCTGTTACTAGCAACGGCAGTTCTGTTCTTGCTGAGCCACTGCACAATGTATTGACAATCAGATCTTCCTGGAAGTAATGTACAGAATTATCTGAGAATTTCAGTAGCGCTGACTCCTTATGTTACCGTGTCTTTAAAGAAATACTGCCAGGTAATAGCAGATAGCATCTCCTAGCTGAGTTGTTTCCTAGCTGTCGTATTTTGTCATATTTAACCAATTTTGTAGAAGGGCTGAGTTTCTGAAAACTCATGAAAATCACTGGGAAGTAGAGGTATCTGTGCAAAGTGAGCATGAGAGCTTGGGAATAGCAGCCCTGGTTATCAGAGTCTCATACGAAATTTGGTGTTGCAAGATGGTTTTTGTTAAGTCAGGATCTGGAGGTGAAGGAAGAGTGTGATCCTCAGGAGGCCTGAGCTGGATTGTACCAGGCACTGTGGCTGAGGCAGCTGTATCAGCACAGAGGTATTTGGGAAGGAAAGGTCAACATAAATTCCAGCCTCTACAAAGCCTTTCAGGTGTTCCTCCACCCCAGAGATATTGGAAAGGACTTGAAACCTCCTCTGTCTCTCAGTCCAGAATTCTGCTACTCTAAAACTGCCTTGTGAAGACGGCTGCCATTTGTGCTGAACACAAACTTAGCAGAGCAAAGGCTTTCTGAGGATGGATACTGTGCATCCTTCAGTCTCTCTGCCATTCAGCCCGCAGGCTTGTAGCTTGCTGTATCTCTGACTGATGTCCTGCAGACAGAAGACTCAAATTCGCCAGGGATAGGAGTTGCTGTCTAATTACTGTAACTGCCTTCTGAGGGTTTGCTGTTGCTCTTCTGCTACCTGCAGGGGAAGCCCACAGTGTGACAATTAGCTTGAGCAATTTGTGGGTCATTAGAGTGAAACGTAAGTTTGACACTTAGGTTATTAATTTAACTCCAGAGGCACTTGTGAGAGGAAAAAAGTAACAACATAATTTATCTCTGAACAATTATTCACAGACCCACTCTTGTCGCATCAACAGGAACTTCTGTAGCAGCCATCAGTTAGTCTGTAACTTGATTGTCAGTCGAGTAGCGGAGATATCAGGCAAGTTAGCTGAATGTTGGAACAATTTTGCTCTGCCATTGCAGCCTCTTTTGGCTTAAACTGGTCACTAATGACAGAGGAGCAGGACTGGCAGGTCTGAAGGGTTGTCTTCTCAGCAAGGTATTCATGGAGACCCCTGGTGATGCATCTGAGCACCAGTGGCCTGTGTCAGAGACAATTCAGTGTAGACCAATCACAAATGTGTGCCCTGGCTTGTGTCAGGTTAGCCAGAGCACATGATAACACTGGAATTATACCTGAACCAGAGCAATGTCTGCTAGGACAAAGGGACCTTGAGCATTTTCAACACTTTGAACAGGCAGAGGGAGTGTTTTGTGCCACATATCCATGAGGTTTTTACATCCTAGACTAGGAACTCACTGGATTTCCCATCTTATGAGATTGCAGCTCTGCACACAAAAAGTCCTTGACTTCAAGCTAAACCAGCTTATGTTACTGACTTGACTCTCTCCCTTTTTTTTTTTGTTCTTGTTTTGTTGTGTGCTTCCCAGGCTTTGCACAGAACTCCAGTATTTTATGCTGCAAACAGAAAGCAACTTGATCTCTGCCAAGGATTAGTAGGTAAGGAAGATCCTTTGAATAAATATCAAAGTATTCTTATAGAAAACAAGATCTTGTGTGGAATTTTGACCATATAAAACTTGGCATAGAAACAGCAGATGTGCGTATCCTTATCTCATCACTTGGCACAGCGTGGATAAAGCAACCATTAAGATGGGACAGGCTCAGTAAATAACCTGGCAAGCTTCAAGGTGGGATTTGAGAGGTGGGTGATGTGTCCACAAGCTGAAATCACCACTCTCTGTGTTGCTTCTTTGCATGCTAATACTGTGATAGGAAGTGAGCCTGCGCTCTTACTAGTTGGTAATGTTACTGCTTGACAATGGAACAGAAGTCACAGAACCAGGAAAATCTGAGAATTTTGCTATCTTTGTACCCAAGGCTTAGTGTGAGAGTATTCCCTTCCCAGCTTTGCAGTTAGAAAAAGAATTTTTATGCCTATGTTACCTAAAATAAAAGTACATATTGCCATCTGCAAAGCAGGTAGAGACAGGACTAATTAATTTTCAGATACTTTAAGCCCTTAAAACACCAAGTCTGATAAGTACATCTTGTATATGAAATCTGTTGGAAGCTATTTTTCTCTTCTGATAAGTTGTTTTCAAAGAAATCGGGAAAAGTTGGGGGTTTTTTTACTAGTGTGCCTTTACAGAGAACAGGAAAAAACCACAAGCAATGTCTGTAAAACCTGGATGCATCCATTGTTAAGAGAACATTTATAAACCAACTATGGTTTGGTTAAATAAAGTACATGTCTGGATCATACCATTTTGTGTGTATGATTTGTTACAATTGTAAAGATGTCAGCACAACAGTTCTTCTGCTAGGATCTTTTTGGTGTTCCTGAACTTGGCTGACAGCTTTCGCCTTTCAGCCAACTGCATGTGTCCGTTTGTCTTGGCACAGAGAACTGCTGGTTCCTGGCGGCCCTGGAAGCCCTGACATTCCACCAGGACATCTTGGCTGCAGTCGTACCACAAAACCAGAGCTTTGAGAGGAAATACGCTGGCATTTTCCACTTTCGGGTACATCTGCTCCCGCAGAGTATGGGAGGTCTTCAGAAATCCTCTGTCATGTTTTGTGTGACACCCTCAGATAATTTGTACGTGGTTCACCTTGGCCTGGGGCTAGTGGCCAGAGGGTATCCCAGCCTGAAGAGTAGCCTGTCACTCCTCCCAGAAAGCAGCTCATGCAGTAGATCAACTAGAAGCTGCTCCGAGGATATACCTCTGCTTGGCCCTTCTCTCCAGCTGTGCCTTACACACATTTTAATCCAATCTTCCTCCATAGTGGCAACAGTCAGCAGGGCTTGAGCACATCTGCTCCGACCTTCTACGCCTTTGCCCAGCTCTTGATGCAAATCTGCTTCCCTGCAGTTAGGATGCTTTCCCCACGGGCCCAGTTCTACCTAATTTCTCTGCTTAATCTTTTTACACCTGATACATGCTTTGTTTTTCCCTCTGGCAGGGTGGGGCTGAGGAGTTGGCTTTGTGAGTGAGTCAGCACATCTTACTGACCCAAAGAAGCCCTCCCCCCCAAGACAGTTTGTCCTGTGCCCACAGCTAAGCTATCTTGCCTTTCCTGTTGTTTCAAGGGGAGGTCCCTTCCAAGGGAAACATCAGCTCATTCCTTTCCCCTGACAGTTCTGGCACTTCGGTGAGTGGATTGACGTGGTGGTTGATGATCGCCTGCCGGTGAATGAGGCCGGGGAGCTGGTCTTTGTTTCCTCAGTCTATAAGAACGTGTTCTGGGGAGCCCTTCTGGAGAAGGCATATGCTAAGTAAGTGACTCATTCCAAGTTATGCAAATAGTCTCTCTAAAATATGTTGGTTGGTGCCTACGCAGTTGGTTCTTGTTTATAAATGCATCTCCTAGGCCTGGCCACATTTGGAGTGTAGTAATTGGTTCTCATCTTTCTACTGTTGCACGGTAAAAGCTGCCACTGCAGTAGCTGTTATCAATCTGGGCCCTTGAATTTAAACCCAAGAGTTTAGGAGTAGGTATGAAAACAGACCTGTCCTGGAGAGTTGTCCTCTGAGTGTTATCGTTGTTGGGAGTGTATTGTCCAGGATGATCCCTTCCTCGTAAATACTGCAGGTAAGTAGAAGGCCACAGACAGATTTTCAAAGGTGAATGATGTCTGATGCCTCCTTTGCTGTGTTATCAAATTGAGAAACCTCCAACGAATTTCGCTTTGGGAGTCTGCTGAAGAATTGTACTTTGGTTTTGGGAGTCCTCCAAAGCTAGGACATTCAACAAGTCACGTGGCGTGGTGAGAATACTGGCTTCTCTCCGGGGTGTTTTGTCTAGAGTGGTTTATCTGAACTAAGAAGAAAGGAACAAGGCATAAATTATGGAGTTTGTTAATCTTGGGCTGAAACAATCTCTGCAGAGCAAAGAAAAATCCTAGCTGAGAGTGAGAAAAAGATAACGGCAAAGGAGAGAAAGTTCAGTTATTTCCATTTGGAGTTATTATTAGAAGAGAAAGAGCAGAGAAAGTTGCTCTGCAGTGGTGAAGAAAATCAGCTTGGAGACTGAACTCTCAAGGCACTGTATCAGTGTCTGGTGATGTAGTCAGACAACACTCACCAAGGCAAAGTTATCAAAGAGGTCGTGATGGGCATGTTCTCATTACTGTGCAGTGAGGGATGACAGTGAGTGAAGAGTCCCTTTCAGACGATAGCCAGTCTTGGAGGCATTGTGTGAGATTCCTCTTCCTAAATGAGAAAGATTCCTCTAAAATAAATATGAGTTACAGCCTTCCTCAACCTATCATCTGTGACTGCAACTTCAAGAATATATTGATGTCTTTTTTTGCTAGACTCTATGGGTCCTATGAAGATCTGCAGATTGGGCAAGTTTCAGAAGCCTTGGTGGATTTTACAGGTGGTGTTAATATAAGGATCAAGCTTGCAACAGCTCCTCCTGATCTGTGGGATATCCTGACAAGAGCAACCTACAGCAGATCTCTCATGGGCTGTCACACACATTTAGGGGTGAGACTTGGAGTTACTTCAAATGGCTTCACACCTAAAAACCTTTCCAGAGCTATATTCTACTGCTCAGCTAGTTGCTGAGACTCAAAAAGTGTCAAAGCTGCCACACGTGACTTTCTGTAGAGATCATGTTCTTAATGTTAAAGTTTTACACATGCATCAATTTCCTGCGGCTCTCAGCTCCCTGTTATTACATTTAGAAACTGATTTATTGATTGAAGGACCTCTACTAAGTAAGGACCCGCTGCATTTCCCCATTTTTGTTAAATAAATTTTCCATTTTTACAGGTGGTACAGTGAGGTACAGAGAATCATGGAATAAGCTTATGAGCAAAGATAGGGAGGTGTGTAGTTCAGAACATGAATTCCAATCTTGGCTTCCAAACTTTATGCTAAGACTTCAGCTCTTGGGAAACCCTGTTATGAAAATCAAAACCTAACCTCCTGGACTTTTTAAAAATGAGATGGTCTCTAGCCAAAGATCCACAATTTAGGAAGGGACATTCCCAATCAACTTTCGAACTCCAGTGTACTGCAAAATATGGCTGTTAGGAGCTTAGACTTTTTTTTTTTTTTTTTAGTTCAAACCATTCTTCATTTGCTTTGAGAGTCATTGATTACACAGGTACCAGTCTATGGTGTTGGTATGAGACTGCTGCTTAAGTAAGGATAGAATAAAAGGTTTATTTTCTTTCTGTTTCTCTTCCTTGTGTACAGACAACAAAAGTTCTGAAGAATGGGCTGGTTGCTGGCCACGCCTACACAGTAACTGGTATTAGAAAGGTAAGAAGACCTGGGTCCAGGTTTGTCTGGGTTTCAACTTTTAATGCACTCATAGGTTCAACCCTTAATTAGACTAACTACGATATCTCCTCCCTCTCTTAGTCTAAATCTAAAAGAGACTGCATGCTTTATAAAGATTCACTTTCAGGTGTGTCAGTATTAGTATCGTGACCTTGACGTAAAGGGCAGTGATTATAGATCAGCGTATCTCTAAGGGTGGGGATGATTCACAGGGCTCTGTTGAGAGCACCTACGAATGCATCTTAACAGTTAAGGACAAAAGGACGGGCCTTTGGGAATGCTGGGAGGATGTGCTGAAACCTACCTGGAGCGAAAAGTCTTCCTCTGAAGTAAAAGAAGAGACCATAGAGAAGTAAAGATAATTGAATATAAGGGCCCAAACATGAAAATCTGCAGATGGAAATGTGAGTCAAGGCTCAAGTGAGGTGACTGAACTGGCCTCCTGTGCAGAGAGTACCATGTGGACCCCACTGATTTGCGGAAGTATCATGGGGAGTCCCCAAAAGATACTTGTCTAGAGGTAAGGGACAAGAAGATAATGGGTCCCAAAGAGTGGAAGAAAACTCGAGCTTTCTTCTTGTGGATTGACTGCCTTGTCCAGCCTGAGAATGAGGTTTGCAAGGATGGGGCTTTGGACATGTGATATAGATGTGGGTGAAAGTACATTCACTACTTCTAGTAAGTTGTACTAGGAAAGCTGGAAGAGATACTATGAGCTGGATGCTGTATGCCTCTGTCCCACACACACAACAGGAGGGTTTTAGGTATGGATTTTATCAGTGACAATTCTGTCAGTCTGGCTCCTCTGATGGGATGAAGAGCCTGGCAGGAGCAAGGGACTGACTGTGTGGAGGCAATGTGAAGTCAGCTGTTCTGCTGTGTGCTGCCAGCAAAGCCCCTAGTTGGCCTGGCTCCCCCTTCTCTCACTGTGGCGTTCCAGTTCAGGAGGCACTAATCTATATGGTCAGCCCATGGGCTGCATTGTGCTGTGCCATTATACTGGGGCTGGACTTGGCTTTCACAGCAGTACAGTCTTGACCCCACATAAGCACAACATGAGCAGATGTTGGAAGGAAGAGGAATTTATAGTTGAGCCTCCAAATTAGGAATTTGTGAGGTCTCTGGTTTCAGCTATAGAAGGTAAAGTATCTTAATCTCTTTGTGCCTGCATTCAGAGTTGCATATTCATAGATTTTTTTATCGTCACACTCACTGGCATCTATGAGAAAAAAAAATAAATTAATCTTTGTTAGTATTTGACACAGTACAGTGATATGAGCCAGATGAGAACTCCTGCGACCTTGGTAAGCACAGTGTTACTGTTTTCTGCAGGTGACGTGTCAATATGGACCAGAAAACCTGGTGAGACTGAGAAATCCATGGGGAAAAATCGAATGGAAAGGAGACTGGAGTGACAGGTGAGTTTAGAAAACAGGTCTGTTGCTGAATGGGAGGAAGGGTTTCTTGGAGGAAAGATGCTGCCATCTTCAGGCATGAATTAGTGCTGAGAGCAACATTAAGCTAAGTAACAGTTACTTGCACAGACCCCTCTGGTGTCAAAGCAGTGACTCGATAGATTTGTATTTCTCGGCTCGATCGTGTTCACATAGTTGGGCTCACTTCACACATGCAGCTTCAACAAGCTCAGTTCTGCTTTTCCATTCACTGAATGCCAGAGGAAATATAATATGAACATCAGAAGCTGAACCATGTTGCTGTGAGCTGGATGGCGCAAAGTGACAGATAGTTGTGCATGAGGCTCTAAATGAATGGCATGTTTCAGGGCGCTGGAGGGACAGGGCGAAGTGTTGGAGTTGGGTGGCTGCAAAGGAGTCCTCTGTCCTCGCTGTTTGGGGAAATACAGTTGGGTATGAAATCAGAGGAAGCAACTAGTAAGACAAATGGACCCTATATTTGCATCTGCCTGAATTTTTTGATTGGGATCCATGAAAGACAGTGGTTTGCTTTCTAGACCACAGGCAGCTGTGGACTTGTCTCCTATTCCTCTTTGAAGCGGAGCATGGTTCTTTCTTCCAAGCTTTGCTTCATTGCCTGCACAGACCCTGTTTGCTGAGGTTCGAGGTTAGGGAGGAGGGAAGAACAAAGGGAGGTGTTTGGAATATGAGTGACTTTCACCTTGTCTGCAGAGCAGTAGCTTTTCTGATGTGTGTCTGTCACAGAATGACAACGTACCAGCTGTTCCTGTTGAACAGCATAATGAGGAACATACTGTAGGCCTGCCTTTTAAACGACTCCCAGCTGCCTCTTCTGCTGTCCTAGTCATTCATTCGTTATGCCAAACACTCCTCCTATTATGTCTCCTTTGACAGAAAATTAACCAACAAAACAGGTCTAGATTTTTATATTTTAAGTACTCGGGAGCTGCATGTGTAAGTGAATGGACTGGCTGATGAAAATGGAGCATTTCTGGCTCCTGCTGGAGAAAACTGGAACCATTTAGCTACAGCTCATGGGATCCAGAGTGCTTGTGGAGAGCTTCCTGTGGCTGAAGGCACGGGGTGCCTGTGTTTAGGGGGGGATAAATGTGGAGATACGGAGGAACAGGGATTTGGCCTCTTTTTGTAGAGGAAAACTATGTATTCTGCTTTGAATTTGAGGTCACATTTGATTAGTCACCTTGTGTTTTTGCCCTCAGCTCTTACAAATGGGAGCTGCTGAGCCCGAAGGAGAAGATTTTGCTGAGAAAAAAGAAGGAAGATGGAGAATTTTGGTACTGTCTGTCTCGCCTCTCCCCTCTCTGCCAGTAGCTCTGGGGCTTCATCTGGAGATGAAGCAGCACATTGCCACTTATGTCGAGGCATATGTGATCTGCTTTATAACGGCCCATGCTTGCTTTCTTGCTCTCCTCCTCTGCTGGATGATGTTAGAAGCAGTCGCTGTGCTGACGCAGAAGAGATGCGCCGTTTTTCAGTGGCAGGAGTGAGGGAGAAGCAGGATACTACCACGTGTCCCAGGGCTGCTGGAGACGTGGTCAGCTTTCAGGAGCTTTTGTCCTGCCTTTTACTTTTAAGATAACTTTGGGAAGCTCTTGCTTACCTTATGTTGTTCGGCCTGGAGAAGAGGAGGCTCAACAGAGACCTTATCGCTCTCTACCTTATTGCTCTCTACAACTACCCGAAAGGAGGTTGTAGCAAGGTGGGGGTTGATCTCTTCTGCAAAGTAACAAGCAACAGGACAAGAGGAAATGGCCTGAAGTTGCTCCAGGGGAGGTTTTGGTTGGACTTTAGGAAAAACTTCTTTGCGGAAGGGTTTGTAAAGCGCTAGAACAGACCACCCAGGGAGGTGGTGGAGTCACCATCCGTGGAGGTATATAAAAGCCATGTAAATGTGGTGCTGACAGACGTGACTTAATGGTTACCTAGCAGGGCCGGGTTAACAGTTGAACTTGATGA
>WEIS01012569.1:0-19668 GCA_013389965.1 Todus mexicanus
CTGTGCCCTCTCATCCTGAATGGGCGCTTGCACACTTTGGCTGTTGCTGGTTTAAATCCCACTTCTGCAAGTACCTGACACCCGAGCAGCCGAAAGCAAGCAGAGTTACTCGCGGAGAGAGGGAATAAGCCGGCGCAGTCTCTTCACACGCACCTCATTTTTTAGCTATATAATTGGAAAGACAACTTGCGAGCTCTATGGACAGAAGCGAGGCATGCAAGCATCTGAAGTGTTGCGCTTCATTAACGTTTAGCTTAAGGCCACATTAACAAACAGCAATTCCATCCTCCCCGTTGCTCCCCTTCATGAATGAAGCTGATTTTCCCTTATTGTTGCTGCAGCAAGTTGCTCCCCCCAGGAGGTGCAAGAAGTTACGCGGCATTCCCATGCACCTACTTTCTGCTCGAGTAGTCAACGCGACTCTTAAGCTCCAGCACTAAGTGATGCTGAGAAAATCCTGACAGAGTAAAGGCTTGACAAGAGAGACCTGGTCGTGTCTCCCCCCACAACAAAACTTGGAGATTTTTTTATGGATAGCAAAGATTTCCGTCCCGTCCCCCCCCGCCTCAAACCGTTAGTGTCTTCACCAGAACTGTATTCACCAAATTACCTTGTGATGAACTGAAGAAATACAGCTCTGAGCGATCCTCCTCCTCGCCATTGACTCACAAACCTTTTCCTGGGCTGCCCATGGGCTTTTTATATCAAGACCTCACTGGTCCTCACCTGATCCTCATCTTCAGACCCATTACGTGGAGAGCAGCCAGAAAGTCACCTGTGCAAACTAAGCTCACCTGCCCTAGGTGTCCGCCCTGGAATCTTTTCCTGGCTTCTTTCTTTGTATCTTCTCCCTTTTTATTGCTTTCATAACCATTCCTTATTGTCTAGCCTCTAAAAGCAACGAGCTCTTGAAAGTTAAGAGAGTTTCTCCTAGAGTCTCCGTAGTACCCATGCGAGTAGGTGTAACCTGCTCTCAAACACTTTAGCTAATGGTATTAGGCAACGACTCCTAACGAATGATGCTGTCTTAAATATTTCTGAGTGTTCCCCAATAAATCTCCCAGCTTTGCTCATTACACGGCTTCATTTTCTTTTTGAGCCCCCAGTTGATTCTTGTTTCACACCTGAACCCAAGCGTGCCACAAGAAGCATCTCGCTCCCTTTTCCCTGCTGCTTTCAGGCTGGAGAGTCAGACTTTAGTGAAGAACCACAGCTAGACACGACTACACTGCTCACACGGGTTTCTCCGAGCCTCCCCTCGCCCATAGCACCCTCTGGATCAAGTGTATCTGACAGAGCAGGAGAGGTCTCGGAAGATACCACTATCCCACGTATTCCTTGAAAACAGGCGGCTACGCAGGGCAAAGGGATCCAAATGAGCATTCCCGCTGTAAAACCAGTTTTTTCCCCACTGTGATACATGAGAAGTCATTAAGGAGGAAGATTCCGACCGCCAGAGGAGCTTTGGTCAGAGCACATGGCACAAACCCAGCTGGGAGGCCCAGATCCAGGCTCCCTTCACTCTGCTGTTCCCAAAGCCACATCTCTTTCTCCCCCAGCAAACACCAGGGGCCACTTACAGCAGGAGGGGGACCCACAACCGGTGATTTAGGACTGAGAGATCTGCCTGCAGAAGCAAGGAAGCCAGGTGGAAATACAGCAAGGCCAAGAGTGCAAAAGCACTTCCCAGCGTGGGTTCAGCATTTCATGAAATAGATGCTTTCTGATCTTGGGAGAGAGCAGCTGAAGTTCTGGCTCGCTGCTCCTCTTCGGTAGGCAATCGGAGTTTCTTGTGCCAGATTCCTGAACGTTTCTGTTTAGCCTTGCTCGGCAGGAATGGTGAAATAACTGAGGATATTTCGCAGCGGAACTCAAGCTGGAATTTGGGACGGAGGAGCCAAGAGCTCCCAGATAGCCCAGCCCTTGCTCGAAGGAGGTAAGAGAGGGTCTGTGGGAAGGAAACCTTCATGCTAACCATTGACAGCTTGGCTCCTGCCACAATCCTCTCAACCTGCCAAAAGTGGGATGCAAGAAAAATGGCATTCCGGGCTTTTCCAGGATATGTGGTTTATTTCTTCCCTGTAAATTATAGGCATCCAGAAGCCCACATCCCCCAGACTCCCATAGCTGGGCTCACACGATGCCCAGCAGATTTGTGCTCCCCAGGCCCCGCAGAGCAAAGAAAGCAGGGAGCGAACTTAATCTTATATTCTGCAAGAGCACCTGTGTAGGGTTGGGCTGGAAAAAGTCCCACTGCTTTGGAGAATGATGGAAGGTGATGAAAAGGAACTAGACGGTGATTTGGGAAGGAAGGTTGGGAAGATTGTCAGTGAATGGAGAACAGGGGGGCTGAGCTGAGCAGGAGATAATTAAAAACATCCTGAAGCTGGCTACCAGCAGGCACCGGCTGTACAGGAGGGGAGCATAGTTTAGAGATGGAGGGTCTGAGGATCCATCTGAGGATGGACAAGATGAGGCATTCACATCTCCAAGCCTCTCATCTCCAGGGAGGCTCTGCCAAATGAGAAGACACCCTCCAAGGAGGAATTTGGAACTTGGATGAGTCCATCTCAAACTTTTTTCTATACTTCTTCCTTCCCTTCCCACTGCAAGAACAGCTGCCTGCACATCTTGTATTTCCCCAGGCCTGAGATCCCAAAGGGTAATGGCAAGAACATAGAGAAGATGCTGGAGGTTCCTCCTGGCCTGGGATCTATGTAATTTTAGGCAGGATTCATCCTTGCCCAAACCAAGAGTGTCACTCCAGACCCCTTCTGTAGCCAAGGATGAGGCACAGCAGTTCAGAGAGCGCTTCCCCTCGTCCTCAAATAGGTCAGATACTCTTTGTGCTAAAGGGAACTCGAGGTGAGTACCTCATGCTGAGGCTTGGGACTTTCAGACATGACAGCCTGTATGAAATGAATCCCAAACCCTGCGCTTCGGGTAGGAACATTCCTCCACCCAGAGCCTGGCTGGCTGCAGCCCCTTTCTGCTCCTGAGGCCCATGTGCTGCTTTTGGAGCCTTGTACCCAGTGTTGTGGGGGCTGTGACCTTGCCAGATATCTCTGCTTTTTTAGCACCCATTCCCCGAGCAGCTTCCCAAGGCTCCGCTGATGCTGCCGGCAGAAAGCGGCACAGCAGGTCCTCTCCTAACACTCTCCATGCTCCCCCTTCGAGGGCTCCTGGTCCAGCGCTGGGGTTAGGCTGGCTTGCTGCAACGACACAGCTTCCCTTTCCCCCTGCTGTGGTTTTCTTGAGGTCCCTCAGAGAGCCAGAACCAGAAGCCCAGAGGCCAATTCCCAATTGTGTGTTGAAGTCACAAGACCGGCTTCATTTTCAATCCAGTTCCACTCCGCAGTAGCTATATGGAACTCGTAGCCAACACGTCTATGTACCCAGGAAATTACCATGACGAACTCGGAGCTGGTAAAGACAATAGCATGTATTTTTGGCTCGTTCCTTTGGATTAGCATCGTTTCAAATGTACTTTTCCTCCTAAACTTATTTAACCTCGCAACCAAGAGCCACGACGATGGCGAGCTATTTGTTTCGAGACCAGATCTCCTGGGAGAATAGGCACAAAGAATAGAAGGCAGCCTGGAGAGAGGCAAGAGAGAAAATTGAGAAAGGGATTCGAATGCATCGCCCTTGGAGACCATGCCAATGACCTGCTAGAGAGTCCAGCCATCATAAATAAATAGACTCCGTTTATTGTCTAGCCAGGCCGGCAAGCACGGTAATGCTTGAGCCGGTTCCAGCGGGTGGGGCTACCGACCGGCATCGTTCTTTCGTGCTGTGCTTTCTGAGACAAAACAGATGTCGGTCACCGAGCGCCGGTTTTGTCGTGTGATTTGTGATGCAGCCGCTTGCGTGCGACTGATGAGGGCTTTGTTCACGGGCCCCCAAAACCCCAGCCAAAAACTTCTTCCGTGGCGGTGAATCCCTAAGCGAGGGGGTGACAAGACAAAACGAGCGCGGCTCCAAAAACCTGCGACAATTCAAGCGCCACGTTCTGCTCCCTCGGTGACAGACCCACCAGATGCTCCGCCGCGGCCAGGGAAAAGCCCGAGCCAGATCCAAGCTCCCCTCATGAGAAGGGCTAAGCGGGGTGTGGGGAGCTGTCAAACCACCCTGTCCATACCAGAACCAATAATTCCCTCTTTAGCTTGGTTTGGACCAGACTGGGTCCAAAGCAAGCTGTTCCCAGCTGGCCCCAGTGCCACCCATGTGCAGTAGATGGCAGCAGCAGCTTTAGTCACTGGCCACCCAACTCTCCAGGATTCCTTCCCCCCCCTCCCTTCCTTTTTTTTTTTTCCCCTCCACTTTTTACTTTTGGTGGCCTCAAAAATTATTAGTTCCAGATGAGCTCCTGCCATTGTAATAGTCCATTTAACCCGATCCACTCTGCGCAGAGTCAGTGCAAGTTCAAATGCAGCATTTTCACATGCAAACTAGACATCAGAGGCATATTTCTGCACGGCTTTGGGCATTCCTTGTGCAGCCGAAAAGGGGAAATGCAGAAGGTTAAACCTCACACACACACACACATATAACACACACACACAGAGGCACAGCCCCGGCCGTGGGCAACAATGGCACTTTGTCAGGCGAGCGCTGCCAGAGCCCAGCTGAACTTCTGAATTGAACCAGGAACCTCAGGACCGCTTCTCCCTTTGAAGATTAGCGCTAATAAGCCAAACCAGTGGGTATTTTGTTTTATATGGAAAGAGCATTTCAAGTCACGTACGCTGCTATTGCTGGACACAAAACATGTACTGTCTCTGCCTGCCGTGACTCCAGTAACCGCTCCGCGCTTGTCTTTTGCCAGGATTACCTTTATTTTTATCCTTATATTAAATTTACCTCCGACCATCTTTCAGGCCTATTAAAACTGATGACATTTCCCATGGCTAATTACACACACACACAGAGTTAAAAAAACCCCAACCCCAACAAACCTATTTGTACTATTTTACCGCCGTATTCAAATGTTCTGCCTTATGCGGATTACATATTCAGAAAGGATAATCAGAACTACCAGATTTCCCTCCTACTGGAATAATAAGCACAGCCCATATAAACAAGTTACATTGCAGAGGTACATTAAATGATTTGTTTCTGGTAAATGAAGACAGCTCGAGCACAACACATGGAAAATTTCATGTTGTTTGCTTTTGTAATTCACTGTACACACAGCCTTTAATCTGAGGATCTCCAAGCACTCTGCACAGTTTAATTAAGCTCCACAACTGCCATGTTGGGGAAGTATTTTAAGTGTTGTTCCACTGATTCTTTACAGATGGGCAGACTCTGGGACTGAGCTGTGCGCTCCAAACCCCCCTCTCCCCGTTCGGGATCGGTCCTTAAAGCTCTTCCATGTGGCCTTCCCAATGACAGCCAGAGAAAATATATGAGCTCAAAAGTCCAACCAAACAAGAAAATCCTGCCTTCATCGATGGCTGAGCCTTCCAACGGCACGTTGTCCCTGCAAAGCATCTGACCGTGTTCCCACTCCACCAGCGCCGGTGGAAACCTGTGCTCCTGCCCGCGGATCAGCACCGTGCTCCGAGCTGGGCTCTCTCAAACAACCCTTTCACCCGCCTCTCTGTGTGCAGTGAGTTAAACCCTGAACCCGCGCATCGACGTGACCTCAATATCGGGTCAGGAGCCAGACTCTGCCTCAAACTTAAACCTGCTGGGCCCCAGAGCTGCTCTTTCGCTGCAGAGCTGGGTAGAAGAAAGTCCCAGCGTCTTGGCTCCCAAACCCCCATTTTTCCACGGTATTCTCTCCTGCGGGATCTGCATGGAAACCGCTCGCGCTGTCAAAGCCACAGGACAAATGAATGGGAATTCACCCTGCCAGTGATATCCATCATGAGACACGACTCTCTCCAGGGGAGGGGCACGCTCAGCCCTAACCAGCTGCACATGTACAGTGGCCGCCTCGTCCAGCCCCTCGGCTCGGGGATTAAATAGTTGCTAAACCTTGGGAGCGAATCCTGCTCCCAGCGAGGGGCCCGGGGCTACTGAGCACAGAAGCAGACGAGCCGCCCCGCGCTCCTTGGCTCTCACCCTCACACCTAATCCACTCGAGGCCACGACTTCCTCGACGGCCTTGGGAATGGGCGCGCAACCAGCTCTGTCCCGGGGGATGAATAGGTGCTGGAGTAACTCAGCTTTTCCCAACATTGTTCTGGCTTTGGCTGCGGAGCAGATCTCCATCTCTCCCTTTTCCTTGTTCCTTCCCCCTCTCCTCTGCGAGCTCCTTTGTTCTCGGTGTTTACAGCAGCATTGATTTGCTGTCAGAAAGCAACATGGCCTTGGAGTTTCTGCACACAGGCGAAATCCACCCCGCTGGAACCTGCCCCTCTTGCATCCCGACTCCCCACAAGGGGCTGCGCTCGGTGTTTCAGATGTCGGTGCCTTTCCTGCTCCCCTCAAACTCCTGCAGCATCGCAGGCGGAAATGTTGTTCCTCATTTCAGCTGCTGGGGAAGGTGAAGGGGATGAGCCACAGCCCCTAACCACACCAGACCTTCTCTGGAGGACCAACAGCTGGGCAAGGGTTGGGGGAAAGGGTTCCAATAGCTCATGGCCCGTCTGCCCCTCTCCATGGAGCTATGTACCCTGCAGGAAATCTGTTTCTCTAGATTCTTACGGTCACACCGTGTCTTAGTGCTCCTCTTTCCACTAACTGAGACATCTTGAAGGTTTCGGTCGCTTCGTCCTATCACAGCTTGATAAAATTTGCCATCCTAAGCAAAAGTATGGATCATGTGTTGCTGAGTGAGCCGACATGCAACCAATTGCTTCAGGTATCCAAGCAGTGGCTTTCAGACACATAACCCCTGGGTAAAGGGAATCCTGGTACGACCTGGCATATCCACGGTGCTTTGGAAACCTTTTGAGGGGATTTTAGCACCCCCAGGACTGCAGTCCTCCATCCACTTGCAAAATAGATCAGAGAATCAGAGAATCTTTGAGGTTGGATAACACCCTTGGGATCATTGAGTTCAACCGGCAACCCTACTCTGCAAAGTTCACCCCTAAACCATCTCCCCCAACACCACGTTTAAATGCCCTTTAAACACATCCAGTGATGGAGAAAGCTCCCTTTCTGAACCTGTCTCCCTCCTGGTCTACCAGGATGGGATCCAGCTTCTGTGTCTCCTTGGTATATCTGTCCAAAAGCAGGGGACATTCACTGATGCTCCTGTCAATGCTTTAAAATGAAGCCATGGGCTCCAATTCACCTCTCAGCTTCCTCAACAAGAGCAGTTGGGAGGGAAAACTTGCCAGAGGGCCCTGTGCTGGATGCTGGGGCAACTTCCACAACCTGTTAACAAGTCCCTGCCTCGCTCAGCTTCCAGGAAGCGCTTCACCCAGTCTGGATGTCTCAGGTTTGAGAGTACCAGACTATTACTCAATTCTACTAATGGCCCACAGACTTCTCTCCAGCCTGCAGCTAAACCTCCCGCAGCACCGTGGTAACTCAAGGCCCTTTAGTGGCTTCTCAAGTCTCCATTTTTCTTTGGTTCCAGTTTCCAGCTCCCCTCTCTTTTCCCCAGCTCCGTTGCTTTCACCTGCTTTTGTTCAGCTCTCCTGTGAAAGGAGGGATTTGAAGGGGTGACAGGTCTGTAAATATATCGCATTGTCTACCGAAGGGAGAAAAAAAAGGAGTAGAGCAGAAAGAGTGATGGATACACTCTTCTCCTGCCTGCGCTTGGGACAGATGAAGGAAGACGGCAGATAATTGCTCTTCATTGTGCCCCGGGTTCACCTTAAGATGAAGCAAGTGATAAGATTTCAATTAATGTCATTTAAGATTCCCTGCAAGCTGTCCCGTTCCTTTCTTGGCTTCTTTCCTCCTCTGAAATCGTGGTCCTCAATGCTGCTTTTGTACCCCCACGGGAACCCCCTAAATGGGCCACATCCTCACCTGGTGAGCACTGTCAAGGCGCCGTCAACCTCAGCGCAGCAATGCTAATTTAGACCAGATGACAACCCCCCCCCCAACCCCGCTCTCGATTTATTATAGGGCAGGATAGATAACATACTTCATTATACAAAGCAGGGATCATTTTCCAGCTTGCCCAAGAATGAACCGAGAAGTTTTTCTAATCAGCTTAAACTGATCAAGATATTCAGGCACAGAAAGAACGATATCCAAGTTTCTGGGCAGGACACCTTACTCTGAGCTTTCTTACTTTCTTGAGTAATTGCATCAAATTCCTTGGGATTGCTTGCTTGAAAAGAGAGAATGGGGTGAGCTGCAAGTCAAGGAGTTGGCTCCTTGCTGAATAATACAAACACATTGGGATGGAGCGAAATCTTCACCAGGTATGTTTTCTTTTATTAAAAAAAAAAGCAGAAAAAAATATATTCAAAGAAAGAAATGGTTGAATAAAGCTGCTCGGGAGATTTTGTGCCCTGGAAACGTTTTAATTCGGATCTCATTCTATCTCAAACCAAGAGAAAGCATCGAATCAGCAAGGTGTTCCAGAACAAGCCCCAACATCTTGAAAAGGTTCGCGCCGGTCGCTTCAGGTTTCCAAAATGTCTCCTCACAACTTATCTGCTGGCACGCAGTCAGAACATCTTTCTCTCTGACTCTGCCGCTTTGGAAACCACTAGAAGTTTCAGGTAAAGAACGACTCCTGCGTTTCACAGAAGTATTAATTCAAATAAATTACATGTATATATGCATTATTTACAAACAGCAGTGCAAACCCCCTGAGAAAAAATCCACCACAGCAGCACAAACCAGCTGAAATTCTTTTTCCTTCCCCTGCAGATACACTAATGTTTATTGTCCCCAAGAGCATCCATTTTCGCTCCTCTTCTACATATACACGCATGACGTTTCCATATGTTCCTTAGCTTAGCTCCCTGGTAACACCCCCCCACCCTTCAGGGGAGGGAAGGTTGGACGCGGGGGGTTCAGCGAGTGGCCGCGGGTCACGCAGGACATGGCGCAAGGTGAGAAAGGAAGATACAAGCCAAGGTTTCACGCCTCCTTCTCATGCACCTGAACCACACCACGCTTGCATCCTCCTGGTAACGCGGACCCTGCAGCGAGGACCTGCCAGAGATGCCCCGGCAAACAGGGATTTTCCTGCTGTGTGTGCATCCAGCGGGCTGCCTGCACCGCAAACCTGCTCCCACCCTGTTCCCCAGCTCCTTTTTACAATAGCCATTACACCAAGGTGTGAAATCCACGGGAGGGGAGCAGGCTGGGGAGGGGGGGTCGCATCTGTGAGTATGACTAGAGGCTTCAAAAAACTGTGCAAAGCCTTTGCGGATTTAATGAAGCAGAATGTGGCTCTCGTTTCTGCTCTGCATATATTGAAGCTTAATGTATGTTTATTGAGTCTAATTAATTGTGGTTGGTTTTTTTAATTTCCCTTGAAGAAGATACCTGCTCGGCTCTCCCAAGTATTCTGCAGTATCCACACCTTGTGTCTAACAAAGGCTGCTCCTCTGCAATACCTGGGCTGAGACCTCATTTCTCCTGGCTACTGCACTGCATGACGGTAGGAGGAGGGGACGGGTTGAATCGAGAAGAAAACATCATCTTCAACAGATTAAAAAGTCTTTTTTTCCTCCTTCTCCTCCTAGGTCAATACTGAGGTATTCCATTTACCTGATCTGATTTGAGCAGATACTGCGGTTTGAGATGGAGGAGTCCAATGCGGGGTGAGGGGGGAGGGTTGTGGAGTTATACAGAGAAGTGAGATTGCCGAGATGCGGTGATCGTGTGAACGCCCCACGCGTGACCTCGCCAGTGAAAGGCAGGCTCCTGGGTGCTATTTACCTTTGTGCTCTATGATTTAAGTCCTCCAGCTAAATATAGAAAAATAATATGGCAAAACAAACCGGGAGGAAGTCCTGGAACACCAGCAACAGATATCCCAGCACATCACCACTGAGAGCCCGGCTGGTCTTTGAGGAGCAGGCGGCACAGACGGGCAATTTGGAGATGGAAAAGCTGGTACAGCCATAAGAACAATCCTGTCCAGAGTCTTGGGCTGTAAGCAAAGACTAAGGGCAATGCTCAGAGGCTGAGTAGGAGATGGAAAAAGTCAACGAGCCACCTTTCTACGCAGATGATTAAATAGGTGTCAGAGTACACATCTAGCATGGATATGGTAAACATAGAGCATACAGCCTTTCATCTTGGCACCTTGTTTTTCCTTTTAAATGCCTTTGTCCTAGGAGGTGATGAGCTGCCCAAAGCTCATTTTTTAAATCTTTCCTGCCAGCCTCTGGAGCAGACAAAACCTCAAGTACTGAGGATGAATCGATCCTGCTCAGGCGATCATCATTGATCGCCGATAACAGAAATCCCTCCCTGCACCAGTGGCTAGGAGGATCCATAAATCCCCCAAATCCAAGGAAAACTCTAGAGCAAGGAGGGATTGCAAGGGCACATCCTTCATCTGGCTCTTTGAGAACCAAGGGCTCAAAGCTGGGACTCACATCGGGCAGTTTCTGCTCACGTTTTTTCCTGCCCTCGAAACCTCTTCACTCAAAAGTCAAAGAGGATTTTTATTATTTCTTTTTTTTTTTGTTTTTTTCCCCCCCTACCATGAAAAGTTTTTCAGGACAGGAAACGCTTTTCCTGTCCAGACCAGACACTGGCTTCCTGCACTCCCCAAGCAGATCGTGTAATCCTACGCCCCTATTTGTAAAAACGAAGATGATCGACTGCCTTTGTCTCCTTCACTTAAACGTCCGAGCCGGAGCCCTTAAGACGCGTGCACGAGCAGGCAGAACTCTGCCCTGAGCTCACAGAGCGCTGTGGTAATGCTCAGAAATAATGACAGAGTTACGAAAGCCGGATTTACAGTAATGCGTCAGAGCGGAGAATGACAAAATTCCCTGGGTTTACTCTTGATTTACATGAGAATAAACAAGGCCAGACTTTTGCCCTAATTCTGCAGCAGGGCTCTGGCTCATGTATCTGCCTTCCCTCTCCTCACCCGCTCCCCCTCAAGCCTCTACAAGGAAATTCATTTAGTTTAACGTGGTGAACTTGCAAATGAAAGTTTTGTTGAGCTACGCAGCTCTGTGGGCCCTGTTCAGGGGTGGCCAAGCTGCGGGTGGCGGACGGGGATATGATGGGAGGGCACAGCAGGCGGGGCAGGGAAGCTGGGCAGAGCAAGCCTGGGGCTGCCCACAAGTATCCATGTTGCACCCAGACAAGGCTGGGACAGTCACTGTGCCTCACCTGCTGAGGAAACCCATCTAAACCCATCTAAACTAGCTTCTGCCTCTGGGAAGGCAGAGGAACTGAAAGGGTTAACTGGCTGCTTTCTCTAGTTACACAGAGAAAAGTTGGGTGGGTTTTGTGTTTGGGATTTTTTTTTTTCCCCCTCATATTTTGGACATGAGCCACAAATTCAAATGCTCTGAAACTGGAATTGGTGTAGGTTAGGGCTGGTGCTTCTGGGCTGGTATAAATCAAACGGGTGGTTTCAGAAGTGGCCTGAGGACCTGGGGGGTGTGGGGAGGTCGGTGCCTGGGGTGCAGAGCAAGGAGGTGACCCCAGGAACAGCGCTGGGGAGAGGGGCAGGTCGTAGCGCTTATTCCTTCCATCCTACAGCCCAAAGACCTTCTCAGAAGCTGGAGGCTTGTAAGTGCCAGCCTGGATGGTCCCTGCTGCCACTCCAGTGGGCGAGACCGGAGTTTGGAGCCCCAAGGAGTGCTGCTCCCCACCTTATGCCACTGGTCAAGCTGAGCCTGGCGATCACCTCTTTAACCCTGCACCTCACAAGGAGCATCCATCGACTTTCAGCCCCCAAGTGCATTGCAGCCCCCTTGTCCTATACATGATATTCATCATTTTGTTAACCTGGGGCCACCCCAGGGCACACATAGCTCTGCTAAAGCATCTCAGTGATGCCCATGGAGGGAGACCATGCGGCACTGCAGAACTGGGGGAGGCAACAGGGGTGTCCCACCAGTGGCCCAGGCACGTGGCGGAGCTGCAAAGACTCTCCAGAAAAAGTAATGAGGGGGGTGAGAAGGAAAGAAAAGGCACCAGCCCCACAGAGGTTGCAGAGGGAGCTCCATCCCTTTCTGGGAAGGATGGTGCGCAGCGGCTGCTGGCAAGCAAGGGGCTGGATTCGATGACCCAGGAGGTGCCTTGCTCCCGTGGGAAGGAGGACGGCTGCAGAAAAGCCGGGTGGTTATGTAAGGAAACCGCCCGTGCTACAGCAGCGTCGCAGGAGCGCAGCGATTGCAAACGGTTAAGGCTGAGAGGCAGGCGAATCTGCTTACTTGGCTTTTCCTCTGTCAGGGCAGGCACCGCTAACGACTTCAGTAAGAACCCTTTTTATAGCCGGGGTCTGAAATAACAGAATCGGACTCAATTGCATTTTATAAAGGGATGCTTTCTGCTCAAAGACCTTTGCAGGAAGCAGGCTCCTGCCGGCTTTTTGCTGTCTCTGCCGCAGTCCTTATTCCAGGACCACGCAGGGTAGGAAACCAACCTTTCCCACCAGCTGCCTTCCCCTCTCTCCTTCTTCAGATGTGGCGTGGCTGCAGCACGCTGCCACTTTTATTTCCCTTCACACCACCGACTTTCATCACGACAACAAGCACAAAAAAAATCAGAGGAAGCAGATTCTACCTATTCTATTTCTAAAGGTAATAAAGATGCCACGGAATCTCCTGCGCTGCGTGCAAGGGGAAAAACCATCCCCTTCTTGCACCAGCCACTCCGAGCTGCAAACACCAGCAGAAGGCAGCACGGCTGCTAATTGCGTCCTACCAAGGCTGGTCCATTAGGGCAGCAGCACCAGCCTGCACAGGGGAAGATTCGCGGTTTAATTGTACCCGCCCGGTACTTTGCGCCACAATTTGCTCTGACACTGCAAACACATTAATTGTCCCAGCCAGCAGCTTTTTTCTGCCTCTCATTTCTATGCCGACTGCTCCCCGGCGATTGGCCGGCTGGGAAATCCTCTGCGGCCAATCGGCGGCCGCTTTGCCATTCATGTCCTAGCAACAAGGCCTGTTCCAATCTCGCTCCGGCAAACTGACACCTGAAAAATGACATCATGAAGAAGCGGGCGGCAGCGGGGCCAGGGCGCTTTTTTTTTTTCAGCTGTCTGCTGCAGAGTTCATTTGAGGTGTTCCAGTCTCGATTCTTAAAGCCACACCACGCCGAGCGCCGGCCGCGCTCGCCCCGCTTCCCAGCCCCGCGTGGAGGTTAAGGGTTTGCAGAAAGGGAGCTCAAACCCCGTCCCTTGTCTCCTTCCTCTCAGCCAGGCGCAAAGCCACCGAATCCCCTTCCCCGCTGCGGTGGAGGGATAGACCCAAACTCGCCCAGCCAAAACACCCCTCTGCAGTCCCTTGCAACTGCTTCTCCCTTTGGCTCCAGGGAAAATAAACCAGAATAAACCTGTGGCAACACCAACGAGACAGACAAAACCCCCACGAGGTATTTCCACTCTCGGTTCACCCTGTATCTGATCAAACGCATCACGTCGCCCCGCGCTCGCGGGGAAGGGAGGCAAGATTTTAAGATGCAAAGAGCCCGCCGAGGTGGCAGCACGTGAAAGGAGCGTTGGAATCTGTGGCGAGAAGGTTGTAGCAGGGACCGCGTATGGGGTTTAGCGATGCAAAGATCAAAACCTTTCTGGCTTAGCCTTCCTCGCTATCATTTTTAATTAACGACGGCAGAAACGCCTGCAGATACGGAACGGGAGAGATCACACTCCCCATCTTTGTGCTGTACTTCCTTCACAAGAGGGGTGGGGTGGGGGAAATAATAGCGAGGAGAAAAATCATGCTCAGCAAAGATCGCAATCGTACGGCAGATCCAGGTGATTAACCACAACATGTCGTGATTCTGCGAAATGTTGCAGACCACGGGGACGAGGGGGTTACATCTCAGGGCTGGTCGGCAATTTATGTAAAACATTTTAGGGCACCGGAAAATATACCCAGAGAAAATCCAATTCCAGATGAGTCAAAAGGCACAAAGACAATGGAAGAAAAGGACCAAGTTCAGCTCATTTAAATGTTGTTAATTGTTCGTTCCCATAATGAGACGGTTTCTTCTGCAAATGGGAGAACAAACGCTGCAGCATTTATTTTTTTTTTTATTAGCACCGTGCCAGGACTGACGTGAACCCAAATAATCCTAATCACTGAATAGCCCTTTGCTGGTTTATGGCTTTTAAAAGAAAGCAGGAAAAGAAAAAGAAGCAAAGCTGCAGATAATGCCCCACTGGCACAAAGAGCTGGAGCCAGGGTTGGAAGTCACTGCAATCTGCACCCAGACCTCTTGGAGGTCTCGAGCACCGCTGGAGACCAGCAAATGGGGAAAAAAACCCACACGCCTTTTGGGGAACTAAGTTTCCTTTTATTGCTCACTGGTGAGGGTTGCAAGGGGGTGGCTGTACCTCCAGCTACAGCTTCGCGCTATGCTCTAGGTGCGCGCCACTTCATTTATTTATTCTCTTGGGCGTTTACACAACCAGCGCCTCATGATGCAGCAAATCGTTGCATTAGAGCCGCTGCTTCCACTCAATTTTCAGCTCTTGAGAGCAACCGGCGTTGGCAGGGGAGGTCGGAGGCTCTGGCAAGCTGCCCCCAGCTCCTTGAAGCCGTGCCTTGCGTGGCTATATAAGGCGAGAGGAGGAAGAAGAAGGGCCACGAGAAGGAGAAATGTTGCACGTGTAAATAGGAACGCTTAGCGGAGGCAGGAACTCATCTAAACTCAGGTGGTGGGGATGGCTGACTGGGGTCTCAGACCTGGTTGGCAGCCCGAGGCACCCTGGCTCAGGCTCCCTGCTCAGTACCAGCGCTGTGTGTCTCTACTGACCCCTGGGTCCCAGCAGTGGATTCCTCCCTCCCCTCTTCAGCTGCCTCCCTTGGCCTTGGGCTGGGGGGACTAAAGCCAAATGAGGTGGTCATGAGGGTTAAGGACTCTCTTCCTAGCTCGGCGATGGTGCCCCTGCGTCTACCCCATGGGTAACCCAGTCACAAAACATGGCTAATTCCTCATCCCTCTTGGCTGTCCGTGTCTTGCTGCATTGGTTCAGCCTCTGCAGAGCAGGAGCGGCGGCAGCAGCACACAGCGTGGTTCAGGCGGCGCTGCTTTCCCCGTCACCGGCAGCGGTAACAAATAAACACAAGCAAGGTAAGGCAATTTTTCTAAGGAAAACAGGAAAACCCTGGAAGGAAAACTGGAAAACGGAGAGAAAAATCAACTCAGCTTTGCAATTCCTTGCCCGCGCACCTCCCATCTGGGCTCCAGGAGGAATTCCGGGGTCCCAACCCTGCTCCCAGCTGCAGCCCTCCTGGGACACAAGCAGGGGATGAGACTTCTCTGGGGGCCAGCCATGGGTTGGGACTGTCCCTACCATGGTACATCAGCTTCTGAACAGACCTGGAAACCACCAACACTTTCTTTTCCTACTCTCTTCCTGGAGCACACTGCCACATGGTGTGGTCTCAGGTCTTCCCCATCGTGGCCTTTACTGGGCTAACAGCAACCTGGCTGGATTTACACATTGGATGTGTGAAGAAAAAGCATCCATTCCCCCAGTAGGAACAATCAAGGAAGAAAATCACAGCTAGATTCTCCTCACGGTGCTGCCGGAATAAGTATCCCTATGTCTTTAGGCTCTCACAGAGGCCAAGGCTCTAGCTCTTCTCCAAGGATCTGGTCATCTCGTTTGATTTTTCCATACTCCCTCGCAAAATGGAAATATATTCAATATTTGCAGATCATCAGCCTCTCCGAGGAATTACTCTCTTTAATAGCTCCATACATCACGGACACAACATTTGGTTTTGTCATCAGGAGCGACAGTCTCCCCAAGCCGAAACGCAATGTCTCTCTTGTCCACCTGACAGTGGTTTCGCCCCGATCCAAAGCACGCCGAGGGAAAACGGGAGTTTCTTTCAGTTCGTTTCAATGGACTTTGGAACAGGCCCCTCATGCAATATGCATTTAGTCATACAGAGCTCGCAGAAAAGGCTCCTGAATGAGACAAAATATCTAATCAACTGCATTTACCCCAAGCTTCAGTCACCCACCTGCGCCAGGATTATGTTTGATAGCGTGCAAACTGTACCAGAGTTTTCTCTATAGCATCAATCACGACATTATGCTCCCGTCTTTTTGCATTGGTTAGAGCAGCAATTTATAATTGGAGATGACTTGGAGTTAGGAAGCAACTGATTACAGAACAAGAACTTTGTAACTCCCCAGAATTATAACCCACGGCTCGAGTGAATCATGTGCAAATGTAAATTGTGCCTCATTAAAGTGGCTGCCGTACCCCACTCCTGGAGGTAGTAAAAAAAACCAGAGAGACTTGTGGTGGATCCTGAAATCTTTATGAATGAAAATGTCATCTTAAGCACACGTGCAGCCCCATTACTTGCAAGTGGAAAGGTGCCAGTTAAAAACCTCAAAATACTTCAGTCGTACGGGGAAGGTCTTTTTTCTTTCTTTTTTTTTTTTTAAGGTGAAACAGCTCTGACAACAGAGCAGAGCTGGAGCTATTTGGGAGAGCTGCTGGCTTGTGATTTCCCAGGCAGAGGTTGCATTTCCCTGATGCTAAAACCAGCAGGATTTGGGGAATTTTTTGTACGGTGACTGTCGAATTTCAGTGGCTGTTGCGCTCCTGTTTCTATTCAACATTTTCCATAATGACCTTGACGATGGGTTTATTAAATCTGCGGACGACGCAGAGCTGGGAGACACCGCCAGTATGTGAAGGGTGTAACTGGCCTTTCAAAGTGACCTGGATAAACTGAGAAATCATCTGAAATAACTGGATGAAATCCAACAGGGAGATAATAAGTACAGGATATTTGGTGTATGTTATGTCCTGCTGTGCCACCAACTCTACAGGTGATCTTGAGCATCTTCCCTGCCCATTCCCCTCATTCCTAGACCAGTACGAGACCACCAGACCAGTACGAGAAGAGCCTAACGTGAAACACACCCTGCAAACGCCAAGTGTTATCGTTCTTCATCGGTAATTATCCTCACTCACTGCCGGATCAGCTCAGCCTTTCTGCTTCCTCCTCTGAGGGTAAACCCCTCCTTGCTAACATATACAAAAATGACGAAGGTTTTATTTTCTCTGGCGTGTTCAGACAGCATCCTGGGTTTTTATGGAATGGACAAATCCTTCAGGGATGCTGCTTCCAGGAGGGTGGGGAGCGCTTGGCTCTCCCTTTGTTTCCAAAGAAAACATGCGCTACCCTCGTATTAGCCCTTTGCATATGTTGGCAGTGCAGAAATAAAGCACAAAATGGCCCATTCCCGATAAATACAGCCAAGTGTCCAAGAACTGCACTCCCATTTCCCCATTCCACAAGTGCTTTAACAGCTTTGGGGGCCAAATTAACGTGAGATCTGTTTTTTCTCAAGGCATCGCCATCACCTCAAAAGCGAAATACCACGAGGAGATCATAAATGTGTCCTTGAGGTGTAAAAGAAAGGCAATGAAAAATATGAGGGCAAATAAAAACACTGGCTTCGGTTGCACACCCTGAATATTGATATTCCCCCCAAATAGAGCCTTCCTTTTAAGCTTAAGGATATATCGCTGTAGAGATAACCGTTAATCTGACACCAGCTAGTAAAAGCAATCATAACGCAGGGGCAATTCTCTTCCAGAGACTGTTTAACTAATACCAGCAAACAATAAACAGGTATTGTTGGGAGTTTCCCCAGCTGAAATCCTACCACTTCGGCAGGTAGTTGGCTTCACATTCAAGTCCTGCACCCGAATTTTGCAGTCATGCTGAGACCAGCTCTTACTGTCAGGAAACAGTGGTCACAACCACCCCTCCTGTGGCAGCCGTAACCGAGTTGGAGCTCAGGTTCTTCAAGACAAAAAAAGAGTCAAAGTCTTATTGTGTTGGCACCCTCTGGTGTTCCCCGGCTTGCAGTGATTTATGGAAGATTACAGACAGAGATTTCCCCCCTTTAACATACACCCTGCTTGGCGTTGAGTCTATTTTTATTAATTAATTGATTTCTTTCCTACACCCCACACAAAACTTTGTCCAGAGCGCACAGTTTGGTTGCAAAGCCGAGCATTTGAAAGCCCAGCGTGCCAAAACCCAAACCGCCCGTGCAACTCAATCCACCTCCCTCTGTGTCTAGGCGTTACCACGCGAGCTTTTAGGGGCATCATAGGCTCGGAGAAGGGGAAATATCAGACGGGCTTAATGGCGAATTAATCATCATTATCATAATAGGCCCCATCCATAACACGCACATTGCAAATTAGACCGAGAGCCGCGCTCATCCCCCTGTTCCTGCCTTATTTTACGCACGAGCCCTGGCACGAAGGGCGCGAGGAGCACAAAGTGCAAAACCCGGAGCCAAATCCTAAAGACCAGCTCCTGCAAACTCCGCCTGGCTGCGAGCATTGCCTGCTCCAGCCGCTCGGGATTTCTACAGGCAGTAAGAAAAGAAAATAAAGCAAGCTGGTTGAATTCCATGGCCAAACCTACATCTGTGTCGGTATAAACGGAGCGGGTTCCCAGCAGAAGCTGGGAGAACTCTCCGCAGTCAAGTATGCAAAAGGAGGGGAGCAAAGGCAGTGTGCTTTTTTTTTTTTCCCTCCTCTCTCATTTCTCACAGACTGCAAAAAGCCTGGCCTGGGTGCTCTGTGCCAGATCCTGCCTCGAGTTTCCCTGTCCCCCGCCATTCATTAGTGATTACATGCCCCGCGAACACCTGCGAGAGCCGCTCATAAAGCTCGCATTCATGGGGCCTGGCAGCACCAGCATGGGAACGGCCGGCTACGGGGCGACCGTCATTGTATCTCCAGAGAAAAACATTCTCTTACCGAGGCCCTCTGAAAATAGAAGCTGGCTGCAATTTCAGTTCGGCACCACAGGGTATTTCAATAAAAAAACACAACAACAAAAAACCACAACCAAAAAAAGGGGTTACTTCACCTCAGTCCCTTTTTAAAGTCAGTTAAGTGCGTGGCTGCGGTGCTGTCAGGAGCCCTCTGTACAGCAGCAGCCTCGGCTATAGAGCAGCAAGAAATCACAGGGTTCCAAAACGGTTTGCTCACCAGAGCTTCTGGCAATGGTGCCATTTCTCCCCTTTGCACAGCCCAGCCCTGCGAGCTGCTCCAGCTCTGACAGGAGCTCCTGTGGCGGGGTGGTCAGTGGGGCAACGTGGAAGAAAAAGGTACTGGCTTCAGCAGTCCCGCTGGAAAGAGCAGGAAAGGTAAAGAAAATAAAAAGATCATTAAGGAAAACAAAAAAAACAAAGCACCTACAATGTTTAACTAAACACACGCCTAAGAGGTAGAAAGGCTGGCAATGAAAGGTTGGGCTACAACGGTGCCTCACGTAGATCGCTGGTTCTGGGAAGGGTGTGCTGGGATGAGTTGCAGTGGCTGTGGGCAGGCTGCTGTCAGATACCAGCTCAAAACGTGCACCTGGGTGCGGGTTGTGAGCTGGTGAGATGCTGCTGAGACCCAGAGATGCTGCTACCAAGACCCAGAGCTGCTCATCGCCTGCCTCCAAGCAGATCCTCATCCCACCTGCCCCTGTGCAAGACTCGTCAGCACGTCACACGTTGGGGATACAGGGACAGTTAATGCCACAGGGAAGCATTGCTATGGAGAGAGGGAGGCCCCAGATTTCAATAGCTGAGATGCCCTGA
>WEIS01012621.1:0-10273 GCA_013389965.1 Todus mexicanus
AGGGTCTCACCATCCTCAGCATAGAAAATTTCTCTCTTCTCTCTAGCCTAAATCTCCCTCTTTTAGGTTAAACCCATCACCCCTTGTCCTGCCACAAGAGGCCCTGCTCCAAAGGTTGTCCACGTCTTTCTTAGCCTTTAAGTTTCCTGCAGCATTGAACCTAAGCTCTTAGCTGCTGGTTAATTCTCTCCATTCCAGCTGTCCCAAGTGAACAGACTTGCTCAGACTACAAGAGGAGAATTTCCACTCCGCACATTCCTTCCACTGCAAGTAGAGTCTCTAAGTGGTGTGGGGAAAGCTCCCTCCCTGTCCCTGCTGCTGCATAAACGGTTTGACTCGATGACCTTAAAGGTCTTTTCCAACCGAAAGAGTTGTATGATTCTATGATAAATCTTCAGTCTCCAAGCAAAAGCAAACAACAAAATCCATGATCCACCTGGAGAACCTGCCCATTCCTCGGTCTGCTTTGCATCTTGTTCTTTGCAGTATTCCCCCTTCCTATGCTAAATGCAGAATGCTGATGTCGCTTGTAGAACCTAGAAGAAAGGTGGTATCTAACGAACCCCTGGTGCTCATTTAGCAAAGCTACTGTAACTCATAGCTTGGGGAGGGTGGCCATGGAGCCTGCCAGTGCACTTGGAGGCTGGGAGTCCACAAGCGTGAGGACGTGGATGAACACAATCAGAATCAGGACTCCTGTAGGATTTCACGCCTCAGTCACAGCAAGGAGATATTTGCTCTTGGATGCAGTTGTAGCATTTCAGACCAAACTCTCAGACATGGGAGTTGGAAAGGAACATCCATAGCAACTATCCTTGGTATGCTGGAGCAACAAGCGCTTGAGTCAGCGACTTGAGACCACAAAAGACTTGAGTAATGCGGACAAAGAAAATATTACTCCCTAGTGCCAGATAAACATCTGCACAGCAGATGCTGCATCAGCTTCTAGGTGTGAAGGTATTTGCACATAGGCAGCAAAGATCTTAAAGTACCTGCAATCCATTTTGCTGGGGAAAAACCCCCACAGTGTTTTCTTTGCTTTTTAAAAAAAGTTCACATCTGATTAGCATAGAGGTGTCCCAGGTGTACTGGAGAGGGCTGCCCTTTCATTATGTCTATCATAGAATCATAGACCGGTGTGGGTAGGAAGGGATCTTCCGCAGTCATCTAGTCCACCCCCTCTGTAGCGAGTAGGGACATCCTCAAATACAGCAGGTTGCTCAGAGCCCTGGCCAACCTCACCTGGAAAAGTATGAGCACAGCTGATCCTGGTCCATGTGTCAATCCATCTCATCGCTTCCACAAGACAGTCAGCTCTTAGAAGAACAGCCTAGGAAGTTCTTCTGCTCGCTATGCCTGTGCCTAGGACGTGCCTACATGAGAAATCAAAAGTCAAAATCACTTGAGCTCGGGAGTTTCTGAAAGCAGTCAAACTTTCCACCAGCTTTTAAAAGAAGAGTCAAGGTTCTACCTAAAATCAGCACAGAGGTGTAAAGTCTATCGAGAAGATGATGCTCAGCAAAACTGTTTTGACTGCAGCAGAGAAACAGATGATGCAAGGACGCTGGAGCTCTGCACTCACAACGAAGGAAGGTGTGAAGGTGTCCCTGCTCGCTGCAGGGGGGTTGGACCACATGAACCTTTAAAGGTCCTTTCCAACCCAACCTATTCTATGATTCTGCTGACGCAGGCAAAGCAAGACCACCATAAGAAAGGAAGTTAGCTTTTGTTTCTGCTCTCCACCTTATCATCACCTTCCACCTCCTTCTACTCCCTGCTGCTGCTACAGGTAATCACTGAGGGTTCCTCTGACTACATGTTGTCATGTTTATGAGACAGAAATCCCTACAAATCAGGTTACCTTGCTGCAATCTGTAGGGAAACTTAACTGAGAGTCAAACTGGCTGAGAGATTTGCTTTAGAGAGAAAAATCAGTTGATTCTGAAAGGCAGGACAGTCGCATAACTGATAAGGAGCCATCGATCGATTCTGCAGCTCCCATGACCACCATCTCCTGAGAAAGACATTCGAGTACTCGGGAGTGAAGCAGCAAAACTGCAAACCAAGCCAGTGTGCTGTGTGCTGGGAGTCAACAGGGATGGAAGCAGATCTCAAAATCCTGCTGACACCTCTTCCTGAAGAAGACAGCTTTGTTATGTCCATGCAGACAGAGCATAACCTCCAATGTCCATAAAAACGTCCATGCCATTTCTTTGGCACTAAATGTCACTGTTGTGCTCCACTAGCTAGCCAACCAGTTTGAGAGTTTCTGGCTGAGGAAATTCACCTGTTATTTTGTTCCAGTTTGGCCAATCAAAGCCATCATGAGCATGATAGAAAACATCTACCTGGACCTCCAGTGCTCAGGCAATGGGCACCTTGCCCAGAGGACTCTTCCCTCCTGTACCAGAGAAATGGAGCTGGAAACAGGGAAGGAAAGCCATAAAGACACGTAGAAAACCACATTTGTTCCCAAGACTGCAAACTCCTCACCTGGTTTCTTCAAAGTACAGGCAGGAGTGGTGGAAAGCTGTGCTCCAAAGAGTGCTTGATAAGAGAAAAAACTATCGCATTGGGATCGTGGCATCAGGTAACACGCAGGGAATCAAATCCCCCAAAGAGGTCGGCTGTAACCAGCATCTCCAGTGTGCAGGGTCTACAGCTCCATCAGGAGAGACTCCCAGCACCACGGGGCCTTACAATCCTTCTGATCCCCTACTTGGACTTGGCAGTGTTGGGGTTATGGTTGGACTCGATGATCTTAAAGGTCTTTTCCAACCCAAATGATTCCATGATTCTGTGATCTAGGCGCCTGCACGACCAACCCAGCATATAGGTGAACCTTTGCATAAGTGGCCAAATACCCATTAAAGCCACATTGCTTGGTGGGCTAAAATTCAAGCCTTTGGATTTGTAGGAAGAGACCTTGTCCGCAGCTCTTACACCCCAGAGAAAAAGGAATTAAGTGCCTTTATTAGTCTGAATGAATTGATAATTAGCTCCAAGCATCACAGAAAATTCCAAGGCAAGCAGAGAGCAATGCCAAACAGACAGATGGAATAGTGGGTCCCTTAACAGCATCATTATGAGATGCTACAACATATACTGGACACTGGAGACAGTCCTCCCAGTGAGCTACAACACTTCAGAAGGTGGCTACCGGCTGACAAGAGCACACAGATTTCATGAGCTCATCCAACGGCCTTTTGACATGAAGGCAGAAAGTGGGTTTAGGGAAAGGCTGTCACTTCATTACAGAAGAGTTTTTCACGCAAAAGGAATCAGATTCTTGATCGGGAAGCTGGCATCAGGTTCTTTCTTCCCATGGCGGATCTCTGAATCTTGATTCTTCTCATTCTCCAATCTACTTTAAAAAAAGAAAAAAAAGGGAGAGGGAGAAAAAAGTCATTGCTCAAAATTCGTCTCATACTTCACAGAACTAACCGAACTTCCATGGCCTCGGAAAAAAGGCATTCAGCTTTGCTGAGCTGCTTATTAATTTGTTTAGCATCAGAATCACACCATGAGGAATCTGTAAAAAGAAACCTGCATATGCAAAACACTCCACATTTGCACAAATGTCACATCAATTGCTAATTAGTGTAAGGAGAAAAAAAAAAAAGAAAGAAAGAAAGAAAAAATAGAGAACCAGACTGCTGGAAAAATGAACAACAAACGAAATAAGTAACACGGATGGGACGCAAATGAACACCGATTGTGAAGTCTCCAAAGCAGAGGGGGTTGAGGGTATAAATTGATGTATGGTCTTCTGACAAATGGGTCTGAATGAAGAACTGCAATACGCAGAAGACATGGGAGATGTGTTTTTCTAAGGGACACGTGACTGCTGCTCCAGCACTCCGGAGCCTACACTGGATCTTCTGCGAGTTTGTCGCCATGGCAACCTGAAATTCTTCTGCAAGAGAATTTTGTTAGTAAAATTTTAAGGATTCATCTGTGCCAGAAAGGAGCGTCCACACACGTGGTAGCGATAGATAGAGTGATTCTCTGAGAAGAGATTGTCCAGGAGGGCCTGGGTCCTGCCCAGCCCCGCAGGTGGGGGATGCAGGCCAAAGAACCAGGACCAGCCGCTGAGCTCAGCGCTGGGGACCGAGCGACTAGAGAAGAGATGGGAACAAGTGAGAACATGGGAAACTCCAGCTCAGTTTAAGGAAAAATCTTCCCCCAAGAGTGCTCCTACGCTGAACCTGAAGCTCAGAGTGAACGAGGGGTTTGTATCCTGGGATATTCAAACCTCAGCTATACACAGCCTCAGGAACCTGGCCCTGCTTTGAGCCAGGGCTGGGCTTCCCAACCTGCGTGGTCCTTTGACAAGCTCACTCCTAGTGCTTAAAGAAAGCAACATTGAGCACTAGGCTGGAAGACACCCAAGAGCCTTCCTCCAGTTAAGTCCTCGTGGTTTTCTCCAGGAATGAGATTAAGGGGCTTGCAATCAGCCCTTCCAGACACAATGAATCCAAAGAATCATCCAAACTCTGCATCCTCCAGAAGCAGGAACAATTTCCCCAGCACAGCAGTGGGTCTAATCCTTCAAAACAGCTCCAGAAGAGGTGGACAAAGGGCAAGTTAAAGGTCGCTGCCGTTCAGAACAGCGACAAGAGATTGTCACAGCGATTCTCCTCTCTCCTGTAACACCTCCGCTTCATCCTCGCACCACGATCTGACCTGAGCATCAGGAAAGGTCCTGTCCAGGTCTGTTCCAATTTCAGTCCTTCACCTCTGAACAGATGAAAGGATGCTATCGCAGCTGCCAGCTGGCACCAAGGCCTTGGCTATCACAGGCAGACTCCGGGGCAGGAGGAACATCACGGTAGCCTGACATTTCCCCCGCGTTGCCTGAGTGATAAATTACTCCGGCTCTCCCTCTCAAAGCTGATCCGATACGGAGCTCATGCACTATGCAACAGATCCTATTCTGCAGGGATTTTCCTTCCCTCTGATGCTTCGCTTTTTTTCTTTTTTTTTTGTCTCCCCAGAGAGCAATAAGCTGCTTTCTGAGAACTGTAGGAAGCGGGGTGGGCGAATGGAGAGGGGAAAAAAAACCAACAAAGACAGAAAATAGGAAGCCATGAGAACACAAAACTGAAACTTAAATCAAGCAGCTTCTTAATGAGGACATGAGGGATAAAAGCTCTTCTCTCCATGCCCCAGGAGGATTGCGCACCCTGTCCCATTATTATTTTTATAAAAGAGAGACAAACAAGCATCCATTTCATTCTGAAGGTCAGATCCTGGTTTTCCTGGGTATGAGAAGAGGCCCAGTGTTGCAGGTTGTTCTTCTGCTGGACAAGAACCTCTAAACCCTAACATTGAAGCATGCCAGTCCTTCTGCAAGGCTGCTAATCAGTTTGCAACAACCTCCAGCACAACTCCCCTGCCAGCAGAGAGCTACGCCAGCTGAGAACGCAGCCAGAGAGTCATCTGAAGCAGCAGGAAACTCGAGGAGGGAATCATAGCCCCTTGGCTTGATGCAGAAGGAATTTGTCTGTTAAAAAAAACCCCACAAACCCAACACTTTCCTCGTGTGATTAATGGCAGTAAGAAAAAAAACATCATTCACAATCTACGTGCATATTGCAAGCAAGGGCAGGAGCTTTTTAAATGTTCCTCTTCAAGGAAAATAAGCATTGCTGGTGAGACTCTAGACACAAGTCATAGGTCAGACTCCACTCTGAATGAAAAAAAACCAAACCTGCCTTAGGCGGTTGATTTTGGAAGAGCGGAGCCTGGAGACCCTTTTCTTTTGCTTTCTGGGGTTTAAGGTGATAGGTGAGCTTGAGTCATTTTTTTAGGCTCCTCTTTGCAATTCAGAGCCACAAACACCACAGAGAAGATCCCAGCTTAATGGAATCCGTCATTCCTCATACCTGCGCAGACTGAAAAAACCTTTCACGTTATGTGCGTGCTGACCAGTGCCTCCTCCCCAAGACTTCCAACATGCCCTTTGCTGATGCTGTGGCAACTGTAGCAGTTCCAACAAGCTCTACACATCCCTGGCAGGCCAAGCTGAGCAATGCCCTTAATGCTGGTTGAGGGTGAAGGTTGTTAACCAGTCGCCAGCTGTGGTACAGCAGCTAGCTCTCCTGCTGTCACTCGCTCACATGCCTGAGCTCTTTGTTGGAAAGATTGGCAAGCCACGTGAATTCTACAATCTCCCCAGTTCCGGAGATGCACTAGGAAATAAATCCAGAAAATCTGATTAGGACTTGTCACTGAAGTAAGCTTATTAATCATTGATGTGGTTCTTTCGTACACAGTTTGCCAACTCCTGCAGGCACCAGCAGACTGGTGGGGCTGAAGACTGCAGACTTGAAAAAGTTCTTCTTTATATAACTATCACACTGGTGGGTTGGGGTTTTTTTTTTCCTCCTCTGGAATATTTAGCACATTCTAATAAATAAAAAAAAGCCACAAAGCACCAGTGAGATCACTTAGTCTAGCTTCTCGCATAAAGCCAGGCAGAGGATTCCCCTGAAATAATTCCTGTAGCCAAGAAGATAAGAAGATCTAGTTCAGAAAATGTAAAATCCAGCATGAAAAACTCTGTGAGCCACTTGCCTTAGTAATTTTTGCAGCAGTCAGTTACCCGCACTGTTGCGTAAAAAAAAAATATAAATCACGTCTCATTTCTTACCTGAACTTGTCTAGCTGTGCCTGTCAACAACAGGTTCTTCGAGTAAGAGATGAAAGCCTTCTATTATTAAATCGCTGTTTCCCCAGCCACCCCCAAAATATTCTCAGGCCAGCTAAGCCGGCTGAGCTACTGCCATCTCAACACCAGCACATATTTCCCATGCCCCACCAAACACTGCCATCCATCATCTGGGACGTACAAGAAAGCTGGGAAGGACTTTTGATGAGGGCTTGTAGTGACGGGATGAGGGGTAATGGCTTCAAAGTGGAAGAGAGGAGATCTAGATTAGAAATTAGGAAGAAGTTCTTCAGTCCATGGGTGGTGAGACACTGACACAGGCTGCCCAGGGGAGCTGTGGATGCTCCATCAAAACCAGGGTGAATGGGGCTTTGAGTGACCTGATCTAGTGGGAGGTGTCCCTGCCCACAGCAGGGGAGTTGGAACTAGATGATCTTTGTGGTCCCTTCCAACCCAAACCATTCTGTGATTCTATGATTCTATCATGGTACAGCTTATAATAATGCCAGCCATGATCACACAGGTGCCAAAACACTTGGAAAATAAACTAACAACAAAAAAGCCTTGAATAACTGTCCCTGGCCTCAAACACATGAAATAATTTCGACATGTGTGGCTCCCAATTAAAACCACGGATGAAATGCTCTAATTCTGGATACAAGTGAAACTATAGACTTCTCTGCAGACTTAAAATAGGTGAAATTGATAAAAACAGGGAGTTTTGAGGTGTTTTGGAATTCTCCCTTAATTTTCTGAGGTATCTGCCTCTGAGACATCCAAAACCTAGGACACCGCTATGAAACGACACTTGCCATCCATCTTCAAGAGCAAGCAGGAAGTATTAAAACTCCAACTGCACAGGGTTTCGAGAACCATAAATTTCTCGCCATTTGTTTCCTGTGCTCTTTCGAGAAGATTTTACAGCTTGCTTCTGGTTTAGAGATTTGTTGGGCATTAGCTACAGGACCACAAAACATTTGCCATTACTGCTTAATGGGGATAGCTCCTCTTGAGAGCCGAAGAAATCATTTAAGAGAGTTGGCATTTCCCAAATGTAAAGAAAAGGAAGTCTCCTCATTTCAAGAGCAGAGATCTCTTTCCCCACAACTTCCCCGGAAGATCGGTTGAAGGAAGTTCAACCTGAATTCACCCAGCCAGACTGAGATGGTTTAGTTCTCAGGAGGCAACAATGGTTAAGGATTTCGAAAATTTGTCCCTCTCTTCTCTGGAACAGAAAATCAACCTTATGCTGCTCTTCGTTAAGCTTCAGTCTTTCCACACCATCTCCTTGGATTGAATGTGCCCAGAAGGACAGAGAGTGCACACCAGAATGTCACTGCAATATGCTCGAGGAAGTTGAAAGACATTTAGACAAGTTAAAGATTCCTATAAGAGGGAAGGCAGTGATTTAAACAGTCTATCACCTTTACTGGTTCCTGGCTAAATTAAAGAGCATATGGATTTAATGAAACCATTTTTACAAAGACCTGACCTAACAAAATGACTTGAGTTTTCCTTTCCTATCTAGTTTCTAGGAGACTAGGGGGTATGTCTCCTTCAGCACATACAGGTTTACCATGGAGTAACATGTGTTAGTTTTTGGTGAGTCATCGGTGCTAAATTCCAGCTAAAACTGTCTCGCTTCCAAGGCAGCAGCCCTGAAGTGAGCTCCACGCGCATGGAGCTTTCAGCTCTGGCACTCTCTACAGCACTAACGACTCTCAGTCTGCTAACGATATGTACCCAAGCGAGCGCATGAAACCTTTTTCATCACAAAGACACAGCACAAAGTTGTTTCCTCTTCCTTTCCCAACTACCGTTTCATGTGCCAAAGAACGACCTCCATTCTTTGCGGCTAAAACTCTTGCAACATCACTCCCCTTTAGATGAACTCCGTAAGATGGCAGGTAAATTATCAGCAGCAATTATCGCTGCTCCCATGTGGAGCCCCAGAAGCAGGTTAGCAATGGTGGTTTGTGTAGGATAGGTCTTGCCAGCTCCAATGAATCACGAGTGCCTTCCGTGATTGTTCTCATTAACTGGGCTCCAAACATCTTCACAGCTTCTCTGCAACAGACACTTGCCCCGGGTAAACTGCACCTTGGTTCCACCTTTCTATTATGTTAATCTTTTTTTCGCTGAACCATGCAGCCTCGAGATCTGTTGCATCAGATTGGGCACAAAGACATGGTCATTCCTCCAGGAGTTTGCAACATAAATAGACACGGCAAGCCACAGGTGGGAGAAGAGCACCACACCAGAGCACCAGCACCTAGACTTCCTCAAGGACAGGGTATGTTCCAGTTCCCAAACAATACGTCCCTACTAAGGGCAACAAGTTTGGATAAGGTCCAAAGTACCCATGAAACAGCAGACAGAAACACGTCTTTGCCAGGTAAAAGAGATGGAGGCAAAAAGGCAGAACCGTAAGTCAAGGCTTGAGCTCCGCACTAAACATGGGGCCAGCAGATGGATTTTCTTGCACACCGTTCACGCTGCCTGCACACCAGGACACTGGGCTTTGCGTGAGCAGATGGGATGGACTACTCAAGCATGAGCAAAAGCCATGAGCTCTCTAGTTGAGCTGTCCTCCTAGGAGTGAAGTACCATGAGGAAAATCAAAAACGTCTTCTGCGGCCTTGACAACTGGTCAGACCCATGTTCTGTGAGCCTTTCCAGAGGCACCAGAGATTGCCACCCCATCAACACTTCTTGATGGTGCTGATAGCGTTGTTCGTGTCGCTGAATTTCCCCATAAGCAAGTCCTACAAATGCCTACTGTAAAAAAGGCTTTTAACACGCTTGCAGCCAAGAACCACATTCCCAAAGAGATCCTTAATCCTCAGCAGTCCCTCTCCCATCCTGCCACAAAATCTGCAGATCTAGTGAGCATAAAAGCCACACTTTGAATTGTACTCACCCAAACCAGATTATTCAATCCTGCCAGAGCCAAAATAGCTTCTTTTATACCAGTCGCCACGGCCACCGCCTCTTCTCCTCACAGGGGCGGCTTCAGCAGCAAACACATCTTTGAAAAAAAGAACATGGAGACACACGTGAGCTTTAAACACTTTCAAAGGTACGTTCATACAGCGTTCTGCTCAACATCAAGACAATGCGTGAACAAAAAGGCAGCTGGCCATGACCCGAGCAAACTGTTAGTCTTCCCTACTTTCTCCTCCCTCAGCCAGATGACCTTCAGAGGGTCCAAAGAGATGATCCGAAGACAAAGAGGACAGTCTCGTATGGCTTACCTTCTCTGAGGCCGCTGCCTCGCCTGCTGGGGTTCAGTATGGGCATGTGCATCATCTGTAAATTAAAGAGGTTTCTTTAAAAAGCTCATCGAGAAGCCCGCCTCGCCTTCATTTCGTCAGGTACTATGTGATCACCGACGTCATTCCAAACATCGTCACTAATTCCTCTGAAAACAAGATTACTGCCGACACTGTCACAAAGCGGTGATGTTGCTAAGGAAGGCTGCAGCTGCAGGGAGGCTCTCAAGTCAACATCTTTTGTACTTCTTACTTGCTGAGGGATAGGGCTGAGCAGGCCGCTAGACAAAGGACAGACGCTCTCCATTAAATCCTCTCCCTTCCCAAA
>WEIS01012632.1:0-11770 GCA_013389965.1 Todus mexicanus
ATCTGTATTTTCTGACCTCAAGTGTTGTCGTTTCAAGCTTAATTAGCTTAAAGCAGCTAGAGGACTGCAGTAACAGTGCTTGCTCAGGCAAACAGCAGATGATACTGTGGCATCAGGTTAAAGGTGCTGGGAGCAGTACCATAGGTTGACTCCTCCCTCCACAGGCAGGGCAGTTGAGTTGCACAGTAACAACTTGGATAAATGGGCTCATGCATTATAGATTTTTGTATTTATGGGTGTGGTGACTGTGCAATCCTCAATGTTTTGTGGTCCTGCAAAAAGAGAAAGGTTTTGGGTGGGATATGACAAGCAACAGGCACTTGGCCTTTGGTCATGCAACAGTAGCCTTAAACTCCCACTTGGCCTTTGGTCATGCAACACTAGCTTCAGATTCCCTTTGGGCATTATGTGGAGTGTTATAATCCATCAGCCTTCCATTAGGAGGCACTTTGGTGTGATAATAAATAGAAAAGCAAGCCTTTCCCTACAGAGAATCCTAGGCACTGTGACATTACAAATTGCAATACCTAGTTTGGGTTTCTCAGATATTTAAATGTGTTATTCTCTTTTAACTAATCTCTTTTAGTGCAGTCCCTCCCAGCAATGTCATTGCTGCATGGTAAGGAGAGGGGAGAGGCTGTGATTATTTCCCAAAGGTACGGACACTCTTCCAGATGGGAGAACTAAGCAGTGAATCATTAAGAACAATCAGTAGCTTCCTGTGTAGTGTAAAAATTTGCAACCAGTATTTTCTTGTTTCTACACTACCAAATACAACTTTTTTTCTAATTCTAAAAGCCCTGTTAAACGGCCCCTAAGTTGAGAAATCACAACTTTGTGCCCCCTGCTAACACGAGAGAATTTGCAGTCTTGACTTAGGCACTACCTCCCTTCACAATGCAATGGGAAAACACACCGCCTTGGAAAAGAAAGGGCCATAAGTCAAACCCAAGGAAAGTGAAGATTAGAGCCCTGAAAGAGGCAAGATAAACACTTATAAAACTTATAATTAACAGCATCGAATGGTCTTATGACAAACACCTAAGTCCTTCGGTAGCCAGCAGTGTGTTATTCCTTCGTCTCAAATAACCATTGAGCTGATACTCTCCTGTTATAGAGCAGCACTCAGGAGTAACTTTTATCCTTGACACTCCACTGAGGGCTGTGTACTTAGTTGTTCAGTCATAGGCTATGTGGTGGTGTGATGGCTCTGTCTCTTACTAAAAGAGTTACAACATGAATGGAGTAATTTTCAGTCAAAGCTATCACAGACAAAAGTTTAGCAAAGACATTATTTTCTAGGCTGTAGCATAGGGTATGGTCCTCACTGGGGTCAATATGGGAACCAAGGCTAGCTTAGTTTCTAGACTTTATTCCTAGGGTGACTTATTTGTTGTTTTTTTCAAAGGACTAACTATTTAAAACTATGACTTAAAACAGAGATATGAGAATAAGTAGTGATGTGTATAAAAGAGGAAATAAAACCTGACTGCTCCACACTGCTTTGGCTTTTGTTATCATTGTACCTTTGAAAAATTAGTAAGTGAAACAACAGGTTGATGGAGTCAGAATGTAGGAATGCTGCAGAAATGAAGGGATAGAAGAATGCTGCAAAAGAACATCTGTGAAATAAATGAGAGAAAAGGTTGTCATAGTAACATCACAGATCCACAACCAAATCTCATGAAGGGCTGCAGTTTATAAAGTAGGTATTTTTTAGATCCTGATGGAAGAAATCTGAATTTTCGACACAGGCTTAAGAAAAAAGCAAAATGCAAACAGCAACAGTGACAGGATTATGTGTAATGGACAAGAATATTGGAGAAGACATAGATGAGCCATATGAAATCCTTGAGGTAGTATATGATGTCCATAAGAAGGATCTTGTGTAAGAAATGTAAAATATCTTTAGGCACTGAAGGTCCAAAATCTGGACAGGCAACAGGTCAGGCACCCTGAGCTAAATGGTTGAGGGCTGTCTTGTGAAATTGGCAAATAGTGGAAGAGGAATTAATTTATGAAGAGACAATAGGTGAGAAAACTCAATGAGTTATTGGAAACTCATCACTGGCTGTGGAGATAGGTCAATGAACAAAACATATCTACAGACTGACCATGAATGGAGTAGATACAGCTGGAATTCATCAGGTAGTACAGAAAAAACAATCAGCATGTGCATACGCAATGCACATAGCAAACATCATTATAGGCCAGTTTCTGCACAGTGGCCAGCAGGGATGTTAAAGCAAACTGCACTAAGTAGATTGACAAGTGCTCACATCCATCATTTTGCCACAGTGGCCAGAGAGCAGGAAAGAAGCCTTACCTACCACCCACAGATACCAAACTATTAAGAGAACCAAGCATCCAGCATAGCATCATATATACAAGGACTTCAATAATTATACCTGGATCACTGGGACAAGGAATTAGTCACAAAAATACTTGTAAGCCAGCTCAGAGAAGGGAGTTTCTCATAAAAGCCAGGTGCACAACCTACCCTCCACATGCGATCAAAGCTGACCAGAGTTGTTATGTGGGACAATACCAGCCAACAGGCAGGAGACAAAATTCTGAGCAACACATCAAGGTTCCCAGCCTTCCTCTCCCCAGCATACACACCATTCATAGCTAGCTTTGAAGGAGAAGTGGGAAATCCTCACTATAATGCACTTAGTCACACGTTGGGGAATCAGACAAGCTGCCAGATGCTCCTGCATCTGTCACTAAAGAAAATACTTAAGGTTTTCAGCAGCTAAAATAGCCCAAAAGTATGATCCAGAGGAAAGTAATTCCAGTGAATTTGTACAGCTTACCTGTGAATGGGAATCCAGCCAAATCACATCACCAACATACATAGATGGGCAAAAGGCCGGGGTGAACAGTTAGGATTACTCTGATTCTCTTCATGGGTGCTGAAGAAAATTGTATCAGCAGCCTCTCCAGCATGGAGAAGCGTTCCCTCCAAAGGCATTAGCAGCAGTCTGATACAGCACATCATGTTAAGGCACACGTATGGCTTGATGTTTAGAGACAAGACTAAGTACAGAGCTACTACCAGAAGCCATGCAATTAAAAAAAATATATCAGAACTTACTGCAACCAGGCAATGAAAGACTCTGGAAACTATGAAAGGGGCAGGATAGTCCAAGTCATGCTATTTTCCTAGAGCAAGTCACACAGTTGCATGGCAAATGCCTACAGAATTAGCTAATTATCATTAAAATAACATGAATGATAGAATATGTATTTCCCAGGAAAGTCTACTTTGAAAATATAAGACAAAAAGCACAGACAGGGAGAATGGTGAACTGTATGCTCCATTGAGCCTGGTCAGTGAGGTCTGGAAGGAAGGCAGCATCTTGAGCCAATGGTAGATTCTGAAAAGTATGGAACAGGCAAACAGGGAGAAAAAAGCAAACAAAAAAGTCTTTGATCAGTACAAGAAGGATGCAAACCCATGTCAAAATACATTGTATTTTGCATGATATTGTGGTGCATACCTTCCAAAACTCTTCAGCAAATGAAGAACTAGTTGATAAAGTTTATTTTAAACTTCAATACATCCAATTCATAGCTATACAACACGTAGGTTTCAGAATCTACACCTAGATTTCAAGATCTATATCTTATATGGGATGAAATGTTGAATAAAACATACATCATCACCACAACCCACTCCTTCAGGTAAATACAGCAAAGGAAGCATGCCACAGGTTTCCAGCAGGGACTCTTGCTTATGACTGCATGGGGGACTTTGAAAAACAATACTCCTAGGAAGTGCTGGATGAGAGGGATGTGTTGTTTTAGGAAGCAGAGGGCCTAGGGGACAGCTGCAGTGTTTTGAGCCCAGGGTTGGTGCCAAGTGAGTTCTGCTCATCTTGCTTTGGACTCATCTCCTCCAGAGAGGCTGTTTACAAGGGGAGGTGTGAGAAACGAGGAGATGGTGTGAAAGGGAGCAGATGAGGAGTGAATGGAAGAAGGATGGAGGAAGAAGAAGTGTATGCAGAAACAGTGTGTCAGAGGGAAACAACCTCCTGGGCAGAACTTTTGTAGCAAGGAAGAGAATAACAGTTCGGCCAGGGATGGGACATCAATATGCTGCAGAGCACAGCACATGAAGTTTACTAATCCTAATGTGGGCAGATGGCATATCATCATACCCTACTGTTGGCACGAAGCGCTGTTGTGGTTTAAGGGTTAAAAGGGGAACAGGTAGTGACCCTAGTACTCTGTGGAGTCAGAGGGTCATGTATTCCCTTCCTTTTCCTGCCTTCCCCTATTTAAAGGGGGCAGGAAGCTCGGGTGGCCCCTTTCCCTTCCTGTGCGTGCATTGTGCCAGTGCTGCTGGAACCTCATCCCAGGCGTGGCAGGGCCTGCATTCACGTGTTGTGGGGAAAATCCATTGCCATTCGAGATCGGGTTTTGAATATATCTATGTGTATATATCCCTTCCCTCAACCTTTCTGTACATCTCTTTTTCCCTTAATATCTTTTGTTATCTGTTAAAATTACATTCTTAATTTCCAATTCTGAGCAAGCCCCTTTTGTTTACCCTTTACTTCCCCTGCCTATCTTTTCCCTGAGTGGGGAGAGGGAGGGTGAGAGAGGGGCAAAATCAAATCTGTCCTGTGGGGTTTGGCCCTGAAAATCCTAAACATAGATGAGCACAAAACAGGGGTGTTTACACAATCTTTATCTGTCTCCACAACCTTGGAGTGCCCTCTGTGGCTCTGTGTACCAAGTCTTCAGTTCCATGTGCCACATGCCTCCAGCTTGTCATGAGCTTGCTATCTATTTGTCCTAACTGAGCACCCCTGAATACTTGTGTAGTTACCATGAAAGGAATCCAGGCCACTGAACTGAGTGGAAAAGACTTGATCTGTGTAATGAGAACTACAGAGCATCAGGTATTTTGAAAAATTATGAGAAAATGGAAGTAGCATCTATTCCCATTTATCATCAGCTAGTTAAAAGCTTACTGGGGAAAAGTTTAGAGAATCTACTCCTGACCCAGAAAAGAAGAGATATAGAAAATAGCTGTTTTGGCCCCAAAATAGAGCTTCCTGTGGAATAGGACTTTTACAATCTGTTTTTACTTTGTAGGAAAACAAAAACAAAAACAAAACCCAGAAAACTTTGATACTCCCAGTAACCTTTCTTTCCAGCTATTTAAAAATTAAACACTTTCATAATAAATGTGCATGTTTGTGTATGAGCCACTGCCACTCTACCTTTAAAGAAGTCTCAGGTAGATTAGTCCTTTTGCTGGGCTGTCTAAAAGATGACCAGCCAGTGTGTTTGATCAGAGAATATTGTGCATTTTTTTTCTTGTTGCTCTATCTCCTATCTTTGGTTTCTGATGAAGTGTTACCCTCTCTCCTGCTCCCTCTGGGCATGCTGTTTATTCCCCAAGCCCTTAAGCCTGGCAAGCTTTATCTGCTAAAAAATTTTGCTTGCTCGCCACAGATTTTCCCAGGCTCTCTTTGCTCTAGTCAAAATATTTGCAGGAAAGCTGACTAGCCAGCACTTCTGTATCCCTTTTACCTTACATGACCTAAATTAGTACCTAGTTACACTCTTTATAGTGGTAGAATGTGGCAAAGGCAATTTATGTGCCATTTTCTAGCATGTTTGGTTTCCATTAGAAGAACTAAGAGATACTGAAAGAGACATACAATTTTATCAGGGAAAAGACCAAGAATCCTTTAAATCACATATGGACACATAAGCTTTTGCATATGGATGCATTTAAGCTTTTAGACTGCTAGCCATTTATTTACAATTCATGTGTTACCTTGGCAACAGCACTACTTATTCTGGTTCCTTTTGACATTCTTGCTTTAATAGCTGAAAGCATATTGGGTGGGTTATTGTTGGTTTGGGTTTTTTTTCCCTCCATACATCAGTTCGCTTTGCTAATAACAATGAAAATTAAGAATTGAGTCATACTCTGTTCAGGCCTGGAGAGGTGCAAAGTTGTTCTCAGCTGAAGGATTACGTAATGTGATCAGTAGCAAAACGTGGTCTAAACTCTATTGGGAAAATTCTCTGGTGAAGAAGAGCCCTTACCTTGCAAACTTTCTGAAATGAGCAGCATCAGGAAGCTAAAAAGAAAAGGTTCTTCAGCTTTTCCAGAAAATAGGTTTGTCTAAGTAAAAGTAAAGTTTAGCCTCACTCTCTGTTCTTCACAGAATGGGAAGTGGTTTATGAATATTTGATTGAAAATATTGTTTGCTATCATGATTAGATGTTACCATGTTCACTGCTTTGTAGATTAGAAATTATGGATGTTCAGAGGTCTAACTAAACAATTTGATAATACTTGGCAGAATTTAGTGATTAACCCAGAGAATAACTATTTGCCCCTGAAATGATGCTGGTGAAACCAATTTGTCTATGGTGACTATAATAAGCTGCCCTTCCATACTGAGAAGGCTCAGCATTCACCTAGAACAAAGAACAGGCTATAAAGAGATATTATAACTTTTACCTGTGTGTATTTTTGCAGTTTGTGACAAACAGTTGTATGCTGTTTATACATTCATAGTTTACCAAATAAAAAAAAATCTCCAATAATAGTGTAGAAAAAGGCATCTGTAAACATATCACAACAATACCAGTATATGTGATGTAATGTAATTTCAAGGCCTTTTATTGATAACACAGTAACTCTGTTCGTGTTTCTGGTAGAGCTTTTGAAATACATAACACAGCATAGGAAACAGATGGGACAGTAATTTAATATTCCTAGTGGCATACTTTAATATCAGAAGAGGCTACTGAGAGTCTCTGAACAAGAACCATTTACTGAGATCATGGGTAGTATCTACTGTATTTTGCATCAAAGGATGTTTTTGAAGATCACTATAAAAGAGGAAAAACCACTACTTTTATTGGGAAATCTGTCTGCACAAAGCAAAAAAACCCAACTCACCATCTTTGTATTATCTAGGCATCAGCAAGGAAGCATTCCAAGCTCTGGAATAAGGTTACAAAATGGTAGGTAGAACATCAAACCACATAGTTCACATTAACACTGATGTCTGTCAAGTGGTGTAGTCACCTACCAACTTAGTGGAAAGTAATCTCTTTAATTCTAAATGTATATTGAAAATCTTGAGACAAAAAATGGTAAATTATTAAACAGATGGATGAGGATACCAAATTCCTGTTCGAAGCCAACACAGCTGTATGTGTGCTTGCTTGAAGTAGTAGCAGCACCATTATAATACTGACTTAAGAATCTAAGTGATTCATAGGGCAAAATAACATATTTGTAGGCCTTAAAGCATAGACAGAAAAGACAGCCTTTTATGTGTGACCGTGTGGGACAACAACTACTGGTTAAGTCACATGAAGGTGATCTTGCTGGCAACCTGGCAACCTTGTTTGCCTTCAAAAGACAAAGCTAATGCTGCCTTTCAAGGCAATATGCCTCCTTTCCTGCCAGATGGTTTCCTTCAGCCTCAGTTTATACCTGTATATCCATTCCTACACTAAAGGAGGCCAGGGTAGGGCCCCCATTAAAGATCAGGGCTTTTATGAAAGAAATACACTGGATTTTTCAGTTGGAAGAGCGTCTCCTTCACTTATGGATCTACTCTGAGCAGCTACCCAGCTGAAAGATGTGGTGGGATTCCTTTTTTTATTGCCCTTCATTTCCTTTTGACTCAAATATTTTCCATTTGCTTGCTCAAAGCTCTAACCAACCCTCTGACCATCAGTCATGAATTATAGCTTCCCAGTCACCACTCCCCATTTAAAGAGGAAATAGATCTGTCACAAAACCAGTAATAGGAAAACTGTGCCAGTTACTGTCATTTTTCCTTGATAAACAGGCATTTCTTTTGGGTTTGTCACAGAGCTTCGTGTCAAGCTGGGAGCTCAAACAGCCTCACAGTTGCCTTCAAGATGGTATGTACAGAGCTGCACAGGCCCAGTGATAAATGTGACGTTCAGCCATTGCTGTTCATCATCAACAATAAAATATCTGACTTGTGACTAGCCATCAATTGCTAATATTTCTGCTGCTTCTAAGTAAAATTGCATATATTCTAGCTCAGCATCTGAAACCTGTGTTGTTTCAGCAGGCCTGAAACCCCGTCCGCTATTACTTAACCATTCGAAAAAATGTAGCTGCTTCTGTGAATACATAAAATAATAAATTATGAGGGACACTAATATTATTTTACTGGCTGCTCTTCAGGTTTGAGCACAGCTTTAGAAGACAATCAGCAGCTGAATATTATCTCTTAAAAACTTAATATACACAAAGCTAGGGCATAGCTGATCTATTTTATTTAACCTTTATGGCTCCATGGTCCAACTAGTTACAATGGATCTGCAGCATGTAACACTGGAGTATCACAGCAATCTCTCAACCCTCCTATTATTATGGAATATTTTATTATTGAACAGTAAGTATATGCTTACTTTCCAGAAAAGCTTGAAGAGTTTAACAGTCAGGATGGAGGTACAATGTGTATTAGATTGTTCTCAGGGTAACTTCTTTCTCAAAAATTCAGAAATTTACTTAGTAAAGGCACCCTGAAATTAGCAAGTTATTTTGGCCAGTTAGTTCTTGACCATGCAAAACTTCTAGTGTCTACTTATGAAAAAAGATTGAAAACAATGTTCAGTGACGTTGGAGGACTTTGTTTCTAGTCTGACCAAGAATGATGGAGAAGGAAAGAAGAGGGAGTTACTTTATGTCTAACTAAATTTTGAAATATATTTAAGTGTATGCAGGTTTTTATCTATTTCCATATATGTAGTGGAGGAGAAGGGGAATAAGGTACTTTGGCTTATATGCTTTGTTGCCTTACCCGAGAGTTAGAGCCCTGCAGTTCTGGCACCTTTGGAAGCAGGAAGCTTAAGCTAGCTCAGATCTAGTAGAAGATACTGCAGATTCATTTACTTAATTGGAGCAGATAAAAAATTAGCTACATGCACTATATATTGCACCTAATCAGAATAAATGTGAGATGAGATATATATTTACTTGATGCTTTTACTGATGACTGACACAGTCAAAATCAAATTTGAGTACAATGATGGCCTGAAATGAGGAAGGACTTTTTAATTCCCAATCCATTTCATCAAAAACTAAAGAAACAAAAGGCAAAAGGCCTGAATGCAAGAATTCAATACAGAACATGGGAAACAGAAACACTGAGCTCTGAAGAGCTCAAATGAGCTTCTTGTGTCATCAGAGATTATATCAGTCAATGTCAAAATCTGAAGAATGTCAGTGTCAAATCCTGAAGAAAAGGGTTGAAAGTTTACGGCCAAAATCAGATGAGAAGATGATGTGTATCCCATAGGCATGGCTGATTGATTTATGGATGAAGTGTATAAGATGGAGCGGACTGATGGCTTCTAGGCCAGAAAGGGAGAAATTCAGTTTTATGGTTGCAGAACCCTGGGATCTCACTCAGGAGAGAGGAAAGAGAGGTGGATGGGTAGTATCAGTGGGAGGGAGAATGGCTGAGGTATGTGGTGAAGGGTAGTGAAATCTGAATGGAGATAATATCTCTGAGACAGGAGAGAACAGTGACAATAAGAGGGTGACAATTTGGAGTCTCATGCTTTCTCTGGTCTTCCCTCAGCTCAACAGTCCTCTGTTATTCCACATTAAAAAAAACCTCTGCCAGACTTTTAGGAGTCAGCACCCCACACCAACAACTCTATCGAGGCAACTCTCTTGTCTTCCTTCCTATGCAGTTACCCATACCTGCAAAGGAAAGCATAAAGTTTGGGGAAATGACAGGGATCCCCACATAAAGTAGATTCTTCACCTGCTCTTGGTGAGGTTAGAAGAAAGGGCCATTGCTGCTACTGCAAATGAAGCCACCTTCTGTTTTGGGGACACAGCAGCAGGTTGTTAGATCTAGAATGATAGGTAGGCTGCAGTGATCCATAGGTTTCTGTACTAGGCAGTAGTCTACCCATTTCTTGAGTCAACAATGATTGCAAGGGAGGGTAACACTGCCTTTTTTCTTCCATGTCTACTAATAAGCTTTTATTGAGGCAATTTGGACTCTCTCTACTTCATTAACATGAGAAATCACCAGGCTGCATTTTAATATCACATGCATTGGCTTGGTTGACAGCCATTGGCAATCTTTGCCATGCCTGGAAGCTTGGGTTTTTTTTCTAGAAAGGAGTCTTTTTCTCAGGCAAACCATACAAATATATGCACTATCCACATCCAAAATACTATGAGCTAGCCAAAACTTCATCAACTAGGATGTGGTCTGCACACAGGCCAATGTACCAAGGGAACTGAATAAATATTCAGATGTCTGTCAAACACCATTGGTGAGTATGTTGTTCAGCCATTTCAGTGACTACCCTCAGCTTATTAAACTGTGAAAGATGTAAGTAATATCCAAGATAACTTTCCCAAGTGCAGTAATTACAATATAAGATAACAACCAAATCCTATAAAAGACCTTGGAAAGGCTTCAATGTGGGCTTCAACCCCATTGTGTGTGTCCCTGACCCTCTCCCTTCCTTCTTTGAAACTTGTGTTTAAAAAAACATTTCAATGTAACCTTAAAATAATAATTGTCTTAAAAAATTAATTGGGATTCCACATTTGAATAACAAGAAAAGGGATGTTTTCCATTTTCAGGGTGCAGCTCCTAGCAAGCTAAATGACAAAACATTGGAGCTCACTTGCAAATGGGGCACAGTGCTGTGTTCATTAGTGCCACTTCTGGATGTTTCCATAAAGACTAATCTGGCAAAATATTTACATTAACTCACCCAGCGAGCTGTCCACAGAATCACAGAATCATTTAGATTGGAAAAGACTTCTAAAATCATCAAGTCCAACCATTTACCCTATTCTACCAAGTCCAACACTACACCATGTCCCCAAGGACCACATCTATGCACCTTTTAAACACATCCAGGGATGGTGATTCAACCACCTCCCTGGGTAGCCTATTCCAATGCCTGATAACCCTTTCCATGATTTTTTTTTTTTTCCTAATGTCAAGTCTAAACCTCCCCTGTTTCAACTTGAGGCCATTCCCTGCCATTCTGTCATTAGTTACTTGTGAGAAAAAAACAGCACCTACATCTCTTTCAGGTAATTGTAGAGAGCAATACGGTCAGCCTCATTTTTTGAAGACTAAATAGCCCTAGTTTCCTCAGCTGCTCCTCATAGGACTTGTTCTCCAGGCCCTTCACCAGCTTAATTGCTCTTCTCTGGACCTATTCTAGCACCTTCTTGTACTGAGGTGCTCAAAACTGAACACAGTACTGGAGGTGAGGCCTCACCAATGCTGAGTACATGGGCACAATCACTTCCTTAGCCCTGCTGGTCACACCATTTCTGCTACAGGCCAGGATGCTGCTGGCCTTCTTGGCCACCTGGGCACACTGTTGGCTCATGTTCAGCTGCTGTTCAACCAACACCCCCAGGTCCTTTTCAGCCAGACAGCTTTGCAGCCACTAATCCTCAAGCCTGTAGTGCTGCAGGGGGTTGTTGCGATTGAGTGAAGGACCTTGCTCTTTTCCTTATTAAACCTCATATAACTGACCTTAGCTCATTGGTCCAACCTATCCAGATGTCTCTGTAGAGCCTTCTTACCCTCAAGCAGATCAAAACTCCCACCTAATTTTGTGTCATCTGCAAATTTACTGAGGGTGCACTCGATCCCCTCATCCAAATTCATTGCAGGTAAAAATAGTTAATAAACATACAGCGAAGATCTATTCATCTATTCTAAATTATGTTGAATAATCAGAAAAAAAA
>WEIS01012633.1:857-11429 GCA_013389965.1 Todus mexicanus
TGCTGCCTGACTTCACCTGCTTTGTGTATCCTCTCTGGGGTTTTCCCTTCAGGAGCACATTTCTGTTCTGCATGGGATGCACATCTGCAGCCCTTTCCTCCGCCCAGGAACCTCCTGTTCCCAGCTCAGGTTCCTCAGTCCCATCCAGCAAGGCCCCAGGCAGTGTCCCTTGTCTCCTTCTGGACACCTTTCCCTCCACTTAACCTCAAATCCTGGTGCGAGAACCCTACTCCAGCCTCAGGGGTGGAAGTGGCCAAGGTGATGCCCCACTGGCCTGACTCTGGAGGAGCTGCTGTGTTAATCACCAGTGTTTTGGAGCATGAAACAAAACCAGAAGTAAATATTTTCAAAGGTCTTATGTGAATTAGAAACCTCTTGGATTTACCAACAGCTCTCTGTGGGCAGTCGTGTGGTTTCTTTTGACTGAGTAGTTTATTCACCAGAAGAAAAAAAAAAAGAAGAAAGAAATAAGAAAGGTATTTTGCTGTGACCAAATCTGTTTTCAAAATTCCATAAAGTAATAGAAAAGTTGAATCATTTTAGCAACAGGAAATTCTAAAAAGTAATGAGGTTTTATTTTCCCCATCTCAAATCCCAGCACTTTCTTTTCTAAATCATTCACATTCAATATAAAGAAAAGGTAAATAAGGTCACCTGTTCACAGCCAAAGAAGTGTTTGGTCAACCAGTTTGTCATAGCCTCAGCAATTCTTAATTCCCTTTCAGTTTAACTAATGAAGTGAAGAATCAATTACTCTCACAGCTTCCAATCTGCAAAGATATGAAGGTAATCCGGGGCCAGCTTCACAGAGGTATTAATGCGCCTGACACTGTTGAGAGGCACTTGACAGAAATCACCAAACTCATTTGGCAGATGGATTGTTTTGCACTTTTCCGAAGTCACTCATTAAAAGTCTGTGAGCCTCATGCTCAGACAAGACCAGGTCCTTCCTGAAAATGACATCTACAATCTCAGCTAGACTGAGGAGATCTGGAACTCTTATGACGGGCCATAATGTCCCTAATCACATCCAAGGTGAGGCTCGACAAGGCTCTGAACAACCTGCTTTAGTTGAGGATGTCCCTGCTCACTGCAGGGGAGTTGGACTAGATGACCTTCAGAGGTCCCTTCCAACCCGAATGATTCTATGGTTCTATGATAATCACATGCAGAAAGAACTCTTTTGTAAGTGCTGTTTGCTGTAACCAGAAGGTCACCAGCTTGAATCCAGGCTAGGAGAGAGATTTGGCTTCTTGTCCCTTTGGCATCGAGATCTCTCCTGCTCTCTTCACATGTGGTGCTGCTGTGAATTGGGATACAGGGCGGAGGTCTAGACTTACTGGAGTACAACCCTGGGGGAGCTCACTGGTGTTCTTGAGAGTTGCATGGACTTTACTGGTGTAAAAATGGAGCATTACAAGGACTTTACTGGTATAAATATGGAGCACAGCATAGACTTTATTGGTAGTTTTTAGTTTAGCAGCTGGTTATGGGCTCCTTTGTATATATCTAGAAATGAAGAAAGGTGAAGCTCTTCTTAAGTGAAGCCATCCATCGGTCCGTTCATTAACATCAGGGCAAGTTCTTTGCAGAAAGTCAAAATTAGAAAATGTCTCTTGGTGTGGTGGATGTTGCACTTGGGTTTGGAGTCAGCATCATTTCCCTGCCCATGTGCTTGGAGCAGCTCTGCTGGAACCATTTCCAGAAGTCAGTGCAGGTACATGGAGCAAGAGCGGAGGTGACTGAACGGCAACTGCTTGACAGGTGCACATCTGGGCAGAAAAAGCAGGGAGGTAACAGACACTTATCTGCCATAGAAGTGCAATCCTGAGTGGGAATTGGTGAGAATTCTGTGGGTCAGCAAAAATACAGATGGAGGTTTGAACTCAGATCCTGGATCATCAATGTTTATAAGTATGTAAAGGATGAGTGTTGGGAGGATGGAGCCAGACTCTGCTTGATGGCACCAGTGACAGGACAAGGGATAACGGGTGTGAGCTGGAACACAGGACATTTCACTTGAATGTTAGGAGGAACTTCTTTGCAGTGAAGGTGCCAGAGCCTGGCCCAGGCTGCCCAGGGGGGTTGTGGAGTCTCCTTCTCTGGAGATGTTTAAAACCTGCCTGGAAGAGTTCCTGTGTGACTTGGTCTAGGTGATCCTGCTCCAGAAATGGGGAGATTGGACTAGATGATCTTTTGAGGTCCCTTCCAAGCCCTAACAATCTGTGATTCTGTGATTCTGCAATCTCCAGGTCAACCGCTGATAATCTCTTCCAGAAGGAAGTTCAGATGTTCTGCAGCAAGCATCTCACAGTCACCCTCATACACCCACCAATGCTCATGTCCACATCTGAGTGCATCGGAGCCCTTTGCACAATTTTCACACTACTTTGGAGCCTTATTTCCCAGGAGCTCACTTACCTGAGCCCTGCTGACCTGCTCTCTCGAGCCTAACCTGAGATCTCCTGCAGCACAGACCCAATGGAGGGTGGTTGTCTGAGGGAATACAGGCTCCCTGCACAGGCTGTACTTCCTGGAAGGTAAAACATAAATCTGCCTATGAGATGCTGAAGTCACTTTGCAGAGATTTGGTGAAGCAAACACATGTTGTGTCGTTTACCCCATGGGCAGAAACAGGCCTGCTCAGATTCTCACTACTCTAAAAGCCGCTGAGGAGAGCTCAACTCTTTTCTAGTTCTCACTAGTTTCAGGGGAGACTCTGCAGGTCATCCAGCTGCACTAGCTGGAGCCACTGAGAGGAGAAAACCTGCCTGTCACCTCTGTCCCTGTGTCCCTATCCATCTTGTGCCTGTGCCAGTCCTTGGGCTCCCCAGGGCAGGAGGCTTGGTTGGGGCAATGACTCTCCCCGTGGAGCCTGTCAGGGCTTGTTACGGCCACCAAAAGATCATCGCTGACCGTGCCCCCAGTGACATTTGCGCCTGTGTGTTGTTTCAGTCTCCTAAATGAAGCCGTAAAGGGGAACGGATGAGGGATGAGAAGGAGATTGCCTCCAGCCTCTGCTCTCTGCCTCTTCCCCAGCGGGCATGATGGATGGCAGGAGCGGGGAGTGGAGGCTGAGTCAGCTCCCAGGTGACCTTCGCAGAATCCCTCCCGGTCCCCGTCTCCCTCGCTGTTGCGCGGGGCTGCTGAACCCGGGCAGATTGATGGCAGCTCACGCTCAATTTCTCTGATGCACTTTTGCTGAGAGACACTCGTACATCTTCCCCACGTCGTCTCTCCATATCTGAGGTCAGGCTTTCAACAGGCAAGAAATGTTCCGAAATAAATCACCGCCATCCCTCACCCAGGGCTCTGCCAGCTCCAGGGGAGAGTGGCGACTGCGTGGGAGAGCTCACGTGGGGGGACCGGTTTGTGCAGACCCACACATGGGCCCAAGTGCTCTCACTACATGGACTTTCTGCCTCGGGGATAAGCCCACAGCAGGCAACAAAAATGTTGTTCCCCAAGGATTTCTCCAGGCTCTCTATGGAAATGGTTCTCTCCCTGCACTGGGCTCAGCACCCTTCAGCTGGGGCCTCACGTGTTCTACACATCTCTTCATGTACTGAGTATATCGGGCAGGTGCTGGGGTGCACTGAACAGCACATCCCCTTCCCTGTGCCACGAGGAAAAGAGGCACCAAAACTTATCCTCCAGGATGTCCTGTACTAACCCTCACAGTGGCAGGGGCTCAGCCAGGATTTGCCTCACGTCTCCTTCCCTTTCTCACTCCAGGTTTGAATCTGCCCTGAAGCACATCCCATGTCCCCAGCGCTCCCCAGAGCTCCAGCTGGGGAGCTCTTTGATGATTTGGTGTTTTGCTCCTGACACCCAGAGCTGTGCTGGTGCTGGAGGGTTGAGGGGAGCACTCCCCCTCCCAGTTCCCTGCTGCCTGCATGCTCTCTGGGGTTTCTGCTGAGGGAGATCAGCACCTTCATGAGCTGAGGAGAAGGTGAGACTCTCACAGCAGTGGATCAGAGCACACTGCTGCTGGTCTGAGCCACAGATGTGTTGGAAACCTTGCACACAGACACACACATCTGGCCCTGCAGCTCCATCCCCTCATCTCACTGCCCAAGCTCCAGCCTTGCCCACGCACCAGAGCCAGGCAAGAGACAAGGAGCTCTGAAGAAACCCAAGAACCGTGTCTGTTTTCTCTGCACTTCAGTTTGGTCCTTTCCAGCTTGATCATTATTTAGAAATGGGGTGGGGGTAGGGGTATAAAAAAAATGACCTTTTTTCTTTTTTTTCCTGCAGGACCTGTGAGAGAGCCTTGAGACTGCAAACACAGACAGCTGTGCACACCCTCCTCCTGCTCCAGGGCTGCTGGGACAGGTTGTCCTTAACTGACCTGGTCCTAATAGTTAATCTCTGCTGCATCCCACAGGGAAGTGAGGTGGTAAAGAAGGAAAGATGCAATTAGCCTGCGCTTAAAAGTCCATCTTTAGATCTCAAATGGTGCAGGATGACGCATCACTGACTTCATTTAATAGATGGGGAAACCGAAGCCCAAAGAGGACAGGGAATTTCCTAGGTATTGAGGCCAGCTCCCAAAGCCCTGCCCTGTCCTTCCCCCACTGTCTCAGCCTGTTGCTGAGCTTCACTTCTGACACCCTGGCATGGATATGACAGAGGCAGCTCTGAAGGCTCTTTCTGAGAAGTTTGAAGCTTCATGAAGCCTCAGTTCTCTGTTTTTTAACCACCCAGGTGTGATGTGTCCTTCTACACCTTGACTGAGGGAGGGCAGCCCCCACTGCTCCCCTGGCTGGGCTCTTCCAGTTTGTCCTCTGCTGAAGGGTGCTGAGAGCAGTTGGGTTGCTGGAGTCCTGGTTGTTGGTGGGTTGTGGTCCTGAGACAAAATGCCTGCCTGAGAGCACAGCAGGAAGCCCAAACACGTATGGGGTGTGATGACACCCATGTGTACTGAGAACTCAGCACCAGCATTGTCTGAGTGCACACAGCTCATGGCTGATTCACCTCATCCTCATCGCTGGTGCCCTGAGCATTTCAGGATGGCCAAAGCCCTCTGCTCCCCATCCAATCCTCACTGCACTTGGTAAAATCCCAGTTTTCCCTGTCGGGTGTCACACCAAGCAGCTCTGGGGGCAGTGGGAGCCCTTGCTGGCGGTGTGGCTCCTGCCTGTTGTGTGTGTTGCCCTGGAGCATGGTGCCCAGGTCAGTTCTTGCCCCCTGTCCTCAGCCATGGGTGCCAGCAGTCATCCTTTACCCACTCAGCATCCCAGGCAGTGTAGCCATCCCTTACCCCAATATCTGAACCCCTTTCTCTGGAGATTGCACTTCTGGGCCCCAAAAATTCCTCTCAGAGCTCCGCAGATGCTCAGTGAGCCTGGGAGTCCCCAGAGGACTCTGCAGCCCTTCCCCAGATACCTTCATGCTGCACAGGCTCCATCAGTCTCTCCCTCCACATCCCTGTCCCCAAAGCCCAGGTACTCAGTGGCCTCCTCCAAATGACTTCTCCAGACAAAGTGATGGCCGTGATGGAAACTGTCCTGAGCAGAGACCCATCTCCAGGCAGCACCAAGCTGCAGTGGGGCAGGTTGGGGATGCCACAAACTGGTGGCACAGTTTGGCCTCAGAGGACACTGTGTCTCACTGTGAACTGACTCGGGCTTTTTGTAGGGCATCCCACCTTCCTGGGATTTCAGTGTTGTGGGTCTGCTTGTTTGAAAGCCAAGCTACCGAACGCAGGAAGAACTGGGCTTTTCTTTATTGAGTAGCCACATTCTGGCCCTTCTGACGGTGCGCAGCCAAGCTGGAAATAGAGACTGAGGCTGTGCCAAAGATTCTATACCGGAAAACAAAGTCAGCCTTGAGCTTTGCAAGCTCTCATTTTTTCCAGTCGTCTCAAAGCTGGGGCTGGATGGGTTTTATCACTCCGTCTCCAGCATGACTGTGGGTCCCAGTCCTTGTGGGACTTCTAAAAATGTAGCTTAGAAGTGCTAAAGTTGACATTTCCCAATTTATCGTGCAACTGATGCACAGAAGCAATTGCAGAGGGAATGTCAGTGTCTCTGGCTCTGCACAGTGCTGGAGACACGTCCCAGCTGCATTTCTGGCTCCTCTGCAAAACACAAGTGACCACTGCAGGCTGAGCAGGGTTGAGCTCTGATGGAGGCTCAGCCCACGATAACTGTGCTTTCATCACGTTCCCTCTTCTTGAATCACCAAATACCATCAAAACAATTCCTTACCTGCTCCAGCGCCTAAAGTGAGATCTCACACAGTGGGAAATGGGTTCTGAATCATCCTCTAAGCTTCAGTGGTGGAACTGACCAGGTCTCCACTGGCCATAATAGGAACAGGGACAAGCAGCTCAGCTCTTGGCATCTGCCAGGAAGGTCACTTACAGCTGTGTGTGCAGAAGTCAGTGGCAAGGGCGGTGCTGGGGGAAATTGCCTCCGGAACAACAAGCACAAGAACTCTCTTGTAATATTTTGGAATTCAAATTCAATTCTGGAATCCAAAAGAGGCAGGAGGGAAACAAGCAGAAAGCTGCTGTCTCGGAAGCAGAAAGCTGCAGGGCCAAGTTTCACCAGCCTGGACTTGTGCTGCAAACAAACCCAAGTAAACAGAGGGCATGCTGAGGAGACACTGGTGCAGGATACACTTCTGTGCCTGGAGCTTTTCAGAAATGGAAGAAAGGTTGCTTGAGAGGAGGGAACATCCCTTACTGCTCTTGAAAATCATCTTTGAACCTCTGTCAGGGCAATGACTATGTCCTGAGCTGGAGTTGAAGATTTTCCCTGCTTTGCTGGCCATGGCACCAAACAAGGGTAACCCGCAGAGCCCTTCCAGATCCACACAGCAAGTCCTTTCTTTTCACAGGGGGGAGGAGCACCAGGCAAGGGAGCTCATCATCATCCCCCTAAGAGGGGACTCTGGGTGCCTCAGGGTCGTATGACTCCTCAGACAAGATGATTTACGGTCCTGAGCTATTTCTCTGTAAGGAGTCAAAGGGGAGAGACTTGATGAGCTTTTCCCTGGGGAAAGCAGGAGTGAAGAAGTGAAGGTCTCCTTCAGGAGTCTGGATGGTGCTGTGCAGGAGCAGGAACACCCAGCCGGGTCTGTGCCCCCTATGGATGCTGAGGTGTTATCACAATGGGAGAGGTAAGGGTTAGAGAAGGAAGCTGTTCTGAGTTATCTTTGCTTTGCCAGTGACTACATAGTGTATTTTCCCATCTGTGAAACAGAAAAACCCATCCTCCCTTCCCTCCCAGGGTTCTCAGGAGGATTCATTCATTTTAGAATGAAAACGTGCAAAGTGGTGTGTGGATACAACATCACACCTGACCCCCTGGCTCCTGGCACCCTGGCCGTGCTGCAGCATGCTCTGGGGCATGCCTCGGTCTTTCCAGGGTGCTGCTGTGTCCAGTCCCCTGCTTGAGGACACATCAGGCGTGGCACAATGCAGAAGTGGTCCATGGTGAGAGGAAGAGGTGGCGTGGGTGGTGAGGAGGAGAGACGATGCCTTTTTGGATCATGGGGCGTTCCTGATTCTTCTAAAAGTGAGAACAAGTAGGAGTGGGGTGGGATGGGGGAAGGGTCTCCCCCACCCTCTGAATAATGGTTTGGATCTGGGTATTTGAAAGGGTGTGACTGGCATCAAAATAATTTCCAGTATCTGCTTCCAAGGGGGTTGTTCCAAGAACCCCGGATGCTCTGTTGTTATTTTTCTGTTCCCACCCAGCACTGCTGTGCCAGGGTGCCCGCTGTGCCATGTCCAGGCACCACACCAGCTTCACAGCGTGTTGCACCACAGGCAAACAGGGCAGGGCTGTCCCTGGGGACAGCAGGGCTTCGTAGGAGCTGCCAACCACTGCCTCGCTGCACAGGCCACTGCCAGTCCCGGGGACCCCCATGCACAGCCTGGTACATCCTTGCACATCTCCAGCACCAGCCGGCCATGAGCTGCTCAACCAGCGTGTCCACAGGCAGCCACCACCCTCTGCTGGGTGGACACAGACCAGAGCAAGATGAGCCCCTGCAATCTCATGTCCAGAGCTTGGCTCAGGCAGGTCAGCTCCTGCCAGTCCCCAGGCAAGCAGAGCTGGACACCGGCACATCCCCGGGGAGAGCGCCCTGCTCTTTCTGCCCTCCTGCGGCTCCCGCCTTCGACAGCATCTCCACAGAAGCAGCCAAGGGATGTGACAAACACGGCGGTTGCACGATCTCTCCACATCCCCGCGAGGCCGGGCTCTGCCTGCTGAGCCCCTTCACAGCCCATTAGGCAGTTCAGGTTGGGGAACACGCTTCGCTCTCCTGGTGGCTGCAGGAGCTGGCGGCCACCTCCGGACCCCTCCTGTGCCTGCTGAGGGGACCGTGGCTCCCGGTCACTTCCAGCTGCTTAGCTCTGTGCTGGATGGCAGAGCCCATGGGGAGCAGCCGGTCGATCTCCCGTGGGTCACCTGGTGATGACAGAGGGGACAAAAAGGGACCAGTCATTCTGCGGGGGCTGCCTGCACCGTGCGGAGGAGGCTGGGCTGCCACTAAGCCTTTGAGCAAGGTGGGAAGGAAAATTAATTAATTGCACAGAGAATCCACTCTGCCCCAGTTTCCCAGTCCAAAGCGGTGGTGGCTGACCCGGGGTGCACAGCGGTCGGGCTCTCCAGAGGGTCTGTCCTCAGTGGGCATGAGGCACCAGGCACCCCAGAGCCAGATCCCATCCTCCAGAATTTCAACCAGTCGGAGGAGGGTTTTGAAGTTGGTTCAGTGAGACGCTGTGTCTCAGACCTTCTCTCAGGGCCTTATTAAAATGCAGACTGCAAATTCAGATACTGTAAACAAGGTCACTGGAGAATGAAGATCAACAGAGTGCAAGCACAAGGAATGCAGAGCATTAATATTCTGATGTGTGAGCCCGTCCTAAATATTTTATCAGGCTAAGCTTTTTTGTATTGAGGCATCCTTCCCCTGCTCTTCCTCCTCCTCTTCTGCCTGCTTCACGTCCTTTTCTCTTGCATTCACAAAAAGCACTTTGTATTTCGGCTGAGGCTTGAAATATATGCAAACCTTCCGCTTCCCCCCCTCCCCAGTCAAACCCTCGCCCTCTTCCAGGCGGAGGGGGAGAGATTTCCTAACGGGGTTTCTTTTGTTTCTGGCAACGTCTCACTTAGGCAGCGGGCTCTGAGACTTATTGAACGCTGCCAGGGTCTTATCACCCACGTCGTGTGTGTGTGCGTGTCCCAGCAGAAATACAGGGATTCCCTCCCACCTCCATGGGTCCTGCAGAGCAGAGGGCAGAGCGATGGCCAGGCACTGGTGAGTGATGTGCAATCGTCCTGTCACTTGCTTGCGAGCTGTCCCCACCCTGATGGGTGGTTTTAGCTCAGGGAGATGATCCAGAGGTTCTTGATGTGGTGTCAGAGCAGCCATTGCAGGGTCATCGGCTTTTGGCCTCTGCAGAGAGTGGCTGAAAAGCTCCGAGTTTGTGAATAACGAACCGAAATCCAGCCCATCATGGTGAGAAGGTGTTTCCTGACCCCAAGATACATATCCTCATACCCTGAGACATAAGATTTGATTTTCCTTATCAAGATGCTCTCTAACACAACCACAAATGCATCACACAGCGCCAAAAGGATCTGTGCCTTTATAAATGCATTATTCAATGGGGCTTTTATTATTTTTACATTGGAGCACACAATCCCAATAGCATCTAAACTATTGTAATTCCCCAAATGTGGGGTTTTTTCCTTTTACTTCAGGTCACGCTGGGAAATTTGGACCTTGCTATCAAGTCCCCACTCCTGGAGTTGTTGCATGGCATGGGAAAACCCTGCTTCAGAGAGGACTTGGAGGGTGGCTCTCCTGGCCCAGATATGAGCAGTCTGCTGGATGCTGCCATTCAAATGAAACCCAGAGATTCAGGAAAACATTTGCTGAACCTGAAATTTCCCAGATCTGAGTATTTATCCACATTGCCAACGGGTGGTTACACGCTTTCCTCTGTGCTACCCACGAACCCTAAATTTATCTTGTTTGAAAAACTATAGTCATCCAATTAGCAATAAAACTCAGCAAGTTGAGTGGCCAACCACACATCTCAAGTAATAAATAGCGGAGGATTGAAGTGAACAGTTTGGGAATAGTCAACTGAATGGGAATTATTCATGTAAACTGTATCACAGACTCTTACAAATACCAAATGCACTCCAGAAAATGAGGGCATTTATGTAATGACATCTCATTAAAAAAATAATCATAAGAAATTGATTATTAATAAAATATTGAGAGATAATTAACTCTTTTTTTTTTTTCTCTGCGTAAGATTCCAGAAAAGGGGCCACTTCTCCTTTTCAACTTCAACTCTGGCTTCCAAAGGACTTGAAAGAGAATCATGTGCATTAACCAGAGAAATCTGGCCTGAAATGATCTAAATGCGACATGAATTAATGGGTGAGCTTTTTAGTAGGTGAAATGTTGGAGTCTATACAAATTGACATTTTTTGATCATAAATAATAGTCTAGATCTGAACCTGGTGTATAATTAGCAGTTCTTGGATCCACAGCCATTTTACAATTGTGTAGAGCAGATTTTAATTTATTTTTTTC
>WEIS01012646.1:1253-13569 GCA_013389965.1 Todus mexicanus
GAAGCATTAATACCAATTCCTCCAGTGTGCTGGAAAGCAACAGCAATAATTTCACAGTGATGTGTGGTTCTGTGTTACTACATTACATAATGTCTCTTCCACTGTCTTATCTTTCCAAGACCATTGTACGTCTGTAAAGCTTATACATAGCAGAATATCACCAGTTTATATGCTATGGGACTGTATAGTTTTTGTACATGAATGGAAGTTTGAATTAGAAATGAAAAGATGGTTTGAGCAATTTCATATTCTTAGTTGGAGCATGAATGTTTTCACTGCATGTATTTTAGCATAAGGTGAAATAAAAGGAAAAAAACCCCTACACAACAATGGGTATTGTATTTAAATATTTGTGAAAACAACACTTTAGCCAGAGGAGCAAGATGCAATGGTAGATTAGCTTATTTTTGGAAGAGGGACTGATAAAATGAGGTTTTGCACATACGCTCGTCACTCCTTTTGATAGCAAGAGGCCTTGAAAGCATAAACTAAGCACACACAATGCAATATTTTCTTAATGAGTCTACAGACAAGCTGAAACTGTAACTCTTGAATGTCATAATCAGTCCCATACATTTCACTGGGCTGTTAGGCTTGAGACATAAAGATTAGCATTTGAATGTCATCATTATCAATTATATCACCAATGATTATTTTACTAGGAGAATCCAGCTAGCTTAGATTCCCAATCAGTTTCCATGCCTTCTTGTGTACTAAAATGTCAATAGTAATCCCTGAATTCATGACTGCCCTGATAACTTCTTCAATACTGTGAACTATTTGGCCTTGTCCAAACACAGGTGAATTAAACAATTATAGTGAAGGGGAATATCCTATGAATTTAGTACTCAGAGAAGCAACCCAGTTCTGCTACTTCGATTATTTTACTCATCTCTCTGTTAAACTCACTGGAAAATTGAATTTTTCACTGCCTATGCCAGAATTATGTGGAACTCAGAAAGAATGGTGCAGAATTTAATTTCTACTTGCTATGGAGAACTTAGGGTCATAACTCTATACATGCTTTTTTTACTGCATTTAAATAAGCATGTTGTGGTTATGAAGTAATGGTTGATAACAATGTACATGTTTTAATCAGAAATTTTAGTTGCCCTTTCAGCTACCTATCCAGTGTAAGCACTTGCTAAGCTTTCCCCATTGGGAATTCAGTGCAGGAAAAGAACAACTCATTGTCACCAACTCAGATTGTCAGGTGGGAAATCAAAGTGTGTGCCTGTTCAAGGTTCAGCATTTAAGGACAGAAGGAACCACTGGATCAACTCAGCTGATACGTATCTTGCAGATCCTAGAATTTCACCTTGCTACTTTTTTTGTTCATTATAGCTAAACTGCGCTAGACTGAAGTATGTTGCCGATGAAGGGGGAGAAAAAAAAACAAAAAAGGTTCTCACAGACCAGATAGGTGGTACTTGAGTGAAACTGAAGGGTCAAAGCTGGTATCATCTCATCTAGGCACTTCATTTTATGAAAAGTGTTGCCTGCCAGGGACAGATCAATGCCTGAAACATTGCAGTGCTTGACTTTGTATGTTGTTATAGAATCATAGAACGATCAAGGTTGGAAATGACCTTCAAGATCATCAAGTCCAACCATCTACTAAACATTGTCTTTAAATCATGTCCTGAAGCACCACATCTACACATTTTTTGAACACCTCCAGCAATAGTGATCCCACCAACTCCATGAATAGTCTATTCCAATGCTTCTTTCAGTAAAGAAATTTTTCCTGATATCCAACCTAAGCCTCCCCTGGCACAATTAGGTAAACAACGACACTATGTTGAGATCACAGGCAGAGAGGCACTCTCTAATATTGAGCACCTTGTGTAAGGCTCATCATGTACTTAGTCTTCTAGAGGTCTACAACTACACAAGGTTGCTTTAAGCACCTGTATTCATAAGTCTTTATTGTGTGTTTGGAACAGAAGATAAGGCTAGAGTGCATTAGTGCTCCGATATTTTTTGTCTTGTTCACTTCGTATAAATGCTATAATATATGTATGCAACAAGTCCCTTTGTGTTTTCTAGGCCATATGCATTTCTATGCCATGTAATTGTTTAGTAGCCAAAGTACTTCAGTCAAGAAATTTTGAGTTCCAGCTAACTGTAGAGAAAAGAAGATTTTATTCCCCAAACCACATTTTTTTCTCTGTAAGACTATCTGTTAAATTTGTCGACTATAGTGTTTTGATCCTTAAAACAATTGCAGTGTTACTCAATTACGAGTAACAGCATAATGCCACAAATTTGATTTATCTGTACTTCAGTAATGAATGTGTACTAACAAAAGCTACATTCTGACAAACATATGGAGTTACTAAAATTTTTTACATACATACATAAAAGCTTCTTAAAGTTTCTGTTCCATCTCTTCAGTGGGTTTTTGATTGAGTAGTTAATACCTATCTACCTGTAACAACGTTGTAGAAGCACTAGAGCTGGATTTGACACTGTGAGCTGTTTCCAAAGGTACACAGTACTTCTGATCCTGGTGTAATGCCTATGACTAACTAAATAGGATGTTGGGTGATGTCTTAAACCCCCCCCCCAATGTCAGTAGAGAATATTCATTATGGAATTGATCTGCCTTCCTACCTTCACTTGCTATAATTTTTAAATTATTTTTTTTTTATCAGCTTATGACAGATTATTTTTTTGTATGTTCACAATATGAAATACAGTCTTAATCTTTCAAAACCAGCAGAGTGTTCTAAATGCAGCTACCAGTTCTTATTACAGCGTCTGTCTGTTTATGGGAGTGCCTTGCAGACTGCCCCGGTCTCCTCACTTTTTTCTGAAAAGGTGATATCCCTTGGACCAACCCAAATGCTAGAATTAAAGGTTACAACTGGTCCCTGCAATTCAGGACACACCCATTCTGTTTCTCTAAATCCCTGCTCTCAAAGGTCTTCCCAGCTGTGTAGAGTAATAATTTATGACTCCAGTGAGAAACTAAGCAGGTCCCCAGCTCAGTGATTAAGGCACAGCACCAGGATGCACAGCACCAGTTTCCACACTCTGCTCTTGTGGTGGGCTAGTTACTTGTTCAGTTATTTACAAAATGCAGAGTAGGTTCAGTAGGGAAAAAAGCTTAATTCAGAAAGCCTACGACATGGTATACCATCTGTCATGCAGATGTGAGTTCAATCAAAGAAGATCAATGTAGAATTTGAACATACCCTATATTGAGGTTGTGCACTGTGAGCACACAAGGCGAGGAGAAAATATTATCCTGTGTTACATCCCACAACAAAATGGAGGTATTTGCTAGACTTGACAAAGGTAAACTTGGCCTATGCTTAATGTTGTTTTTCAGAGCTATACTCAAGCATGGTTTCGTATAATGAGATGCAACCACTGTACCTGTAAGGAAGGCTGAGACGATGTCTAGGTAGTTTCCTTGCTCTTCTGAAGAGCCTTTTATCTGAAGCCTTGCTCCTGGGTTGAGACTGGGATCCGATGCACAGGCAGTGTGAGCTGGGGAGGCACAGAGGCCCAAGCACACGTCTGAGCACCCAGGTAACACCCCAATACAGAAACCATGGGTACCTCCACCCAGCAGGGCAGAAACACTGGTACCTGCATCCTCTGTCTTCCTTCTGAACTGAGTCAGACATGCTTGTGTGAGAGAGACTGGTATGTATTTTGGGAAGAAGACATGAGTATTATGTGTTTAGGTCTTGACGTTATAATGTTAGGTTTTAACGTATGTTGTCTTTGACATATAGACGAGATAAGACATTTGGAAGAGACTGCTGAGATAATAGCATTTTACACTATTGAAATTACCAAACATTCACCTTGATTTCAGATTCTATGCAAATCATTGTTGATGCCAAAATCCATGTAATTATTTTTAAATCCTGGTCTATGTTTCCTTTTTTGTCATATGTGCATCATACTTTCTAAGTTGCTGTGTATCCCCATGTCAGAAAGAGTTCATTACTGAATAAGTGGAAGAAGTTATTTGAAAGTTACAGAAGGACTATATCCTACTTCTCTGCAAACTCAGATCATGAGTAAGAGTTGGTGCAGAAGGAACAGATAAAGTACTTGGAACAGAGAGAACCACAAACTGAATGCCTTTCTCCTCTGCTACAGAGAACTGCCAGGGAATGATGTTTCTGAATATAGCACATCAGCTGACCCAACCCTCTAATATTATCATCCCTTTACACACCCAACAAATCCCATCCAAATATGTGAGATCAGAAAAGGTGACATTTTTGGCCTTCTCTGCACAGAGCTGAATTAACTGCATTGTGCTCTGGGGGAAACACGGCAACAGGGACCTGTCTTCAGTCAGCTCTGCTGCTGCAGTAGCTGCTTCAGTTCCTTCATTTTGCTGTACACAAAATCTGTTCAAAACTTGGTTTTGATGATTGCCTGTACTGAAACCATCTCTTAGTCTCCTCCAACAAACAACATCCATTTGTCAGTTATGTGAGAAGGAGGGACATTTATGCTACCTATTATTAGTACTCCTATTCAGTGCCTCAATCAAGAGTGCAATACCCTGAGGTTTATGCTATATTCAGTGAAGAGTTCTTCCTGAATGGATCGTGATTTATTTTTGGAACTTAAGTGATTAATTACTCTCTGAATGAGTTTATTTACCTACATTATTACAGGATGAGCTCAGGGCAAGAGGCTTTCCCGTTTAGGCTGTTGATCCAGGGTCATTTTGTGCCAGCCTTCATGAACAGTGGTCGGGTGTACACCCTGGATGGGTCCATAGCAGGTACAATATCACTGAAAATCATTATTAATGATTTATTAACCTATTTTGTGATTCTGTGATCCTGTATCAGTGAAAACTTGAAAGTATACATTTATTCCAATATATTTATTAAAAATCTTTCTATAAACACTTATAGATTAAATTTGTCTGTGACAAAAGGAGTCCACTGGGGATTAAAAATTAAAAATGATATTGCTACCTTGAGAAAATACACCTGAATTGATTGTTTGGTTACTTTGTCTGTGAGATTACAGCAACCTAATCAAGGAGAAAAATTCTCATATCTGAGAATCCCACAGGAATGATATCTCAATGCAGTATTTTAACACTGCTTAGGGCAATGCCAGTGCACTTAATGGAATTTACTGAAATTTAATTTATAAAAGTAACTACAAATATGCTCTTCACTTCCCTATAGTTCTGGCATACTAATGGTTTTTAATATCCTCTATTAAGGAATATCTGGTGATCAATACCAGGAAGTTATTTGAAAACAAATCCTCTGTCTTCAGAGGTTGTTTTTAAGCAAAAATATTTGATTTTCATAGTGATCTCATTTAAAAAAAAGCTAAGCAACAAAGCTGTTGTATTTAAAGGTTTGGCAACATTGAAGTTTTACTAATTTCTTGTGTTATTGAACTCAAGCAGCTTGTCAAGTTACCAAGAGAAAGTAGGCTCAATACACAATGGGTTATGGATTGCTTCCTGAACAGCCTGCCAAGTGATTAACCAACTCTTTTATTTTTAACTTCCTCTCTTTATAATTTTTCATATAGAACAATGTCTTTAGACCCAGAAGAGAACTTACTGTGGCCTAGCAAATTTTGTGACCTGTAATTCGTAAGGATAGACATTTGTTTTAGTAGTGGAAGAAGTCTGTTCAGGAGTGAACTGCTTGTCCTTTCTCAGTCTGTGCTGTTCAGAGCTTCTGGAACTGCTGTCATTACCTGTGACAGAAACATACCTGTCTGTGTTACTGATGTGAATGATATACTATTTTTAAAAAAATAATTGAATAACCAAGGTATTTTGTGATTATATCTCTCAGCCTCCTGCTGAGACAATATGTCCTGGAAATACAACAAAGCAACATCAGCACAGGCACTTTGTTTTTATGAGGTAGAAGATGACATAAAAGAATGTGACTGCTCATTCATCCCCAAAATATACCTTGAAAGAAGGTGAGATCTTGTGGATCAGTGTCAGAAACTATAAATTTCAAGCTCAGAACTTAAGAGAACAGTTCCAGATTAAGAAAACTTCCATTCCAAATTAGTGACATGCTCATCATTCCTTTCGGGTCATTCCAGAGTAATATTTTAACTGCCCTCTATTTTCATGTCTTCTGCTTTTACTTCATTATAAAAGAGATTAGTTAACAGCATAGATGATTTTAAAATGCATATAATTCTTTTGAGGGATTTTTATTATTATTCTATGGGAAAATATCAAGAAAACATTCAACATAAAAAGAATTACAACAGGTATAAAAAATATTTAATTTGTGTGAAGTAATACCAAGGACATTTTATATCTGTACTTCATGTCTGATACTGGGATCTGGTATTCAGATAACATTCATGCAGTGGTGGCTAAGATCTCTGAGTAAAATACTACCATCATTGTTGTCACATAGTAAACTTCTGGTGGTTTTAGTGAGACCACGGCTTTTCTCTTACAAATCTTTCTAACAAATTGAAGGCTAATATTGGGAAAACTCTAGAAAAATTTGGCTTTTTACCCTAAAGAAAGAAAAAAAAACAACACAAAGAGTGAAGTCTTTTAAAATACTGATTGTGAGAAATCAATTGAACCATAGGATTTTCTTCGGGTTTCTCTTTGCAATTTTAGATATACAAAGACACATGAATTGCTTTTGGTCTGTAAAGAAGTAAGATTTTATTCCTGCCTCGCTGTTAACATTTCTAGTTAAGTGAAAGAAGACTTAACAGTACAAGAAGAACTAATAAATAGAAATTTTGGGCAAGTAAAATTATGAAAATGGTTCTATCACAAAGGTATTTTCAGAAACATATAGATGATAAATATGATCCAGTTGATAAAATTAACTGCTGAACACCTGTGCACTCAAGAACATCGTGGTGGTTATTTAAAGACCATCAACTCCTTGGACAGCACGTAACAGAATCACATGATCAGAAAGTGTTTCGTACAAAATATACATTCCTTACTTAAAACTAATATTTGGAGAAGTCTTTAAATTTAACCTTGAGAGATATTTCAAGAGGTTAAGAAAGGCCTTCTATTTCTAAGTTGCTTTAAGAAGACCACTAAAGTATCCTTTTTACATACTTACAGAAAAATATGTGCTGCTGATAAACACAGGGGCCTACGGACAGGGTTGGTTGTACATCCTCTTCAACCAGAAGATTGAAGTTTCTGACCTAAAGCTACTCCAAAGAAAAAGAAAGAGGTTAGATACACAGGCTGTGCCTTCAAAGTTTTTCTCACACATGCACAAAACAAAGGTAGAAATTGCTTTTTTGGACAGGACTGCTGTTCAGTCCTCTGCAGAAAAAGGAGAAGCAGTAACTCCACACACCGGATAGTAAAGCTGCAGTGTACTGGTGTCCTGGTTTGGGTTAGAACAGAACAGTTCTGTTCTATGACTTTTATTTTTCAGCCAAGCCTGCCCGAAGTTAGCAGCATGTTTTTGCAGAGAGACTGCTTCTAGCAGTGATAACGATCCATGTTTATAGTTAGCACCAAGGATTGGCATGTGAACCAAAGTCACTGCTAGATTTTGTGTACCACATGGGGGATGCAGAAAAGTAAAGGCTGCACCTTCAGGGAGAAGCGAACAGGACAGGTGACCCTAAATTAGCCAACGAGATATTCCATCCCATATACGTCATATTCGGTATAAAACTGAGGGATCACGAGAGTCTTGGCCCCTTCTTCTCTCTTGGCCCTTTCTCCATTTTGCCCTTCGTCTTTCATTTCCCTGAGCTCGAGCTGCTCTCTCGGCTTCGGGACTCTTCCTCGCTCGGTTTGGCCTTGGCAGCTTCAGCTTTGCCCTGAGGCCTCCGGCTCCGGTCTGAGCCCCCGGCTCAGGCCTTGGCTGGGTCCCAGGTTCTGGGCCGCATCCCTGAATCCAGCTCCCGGTTCCCGTCTGCTGCTGGGCCCTTCCACAGCATCAGTGGGGACGGGGATGGATTTACCATCGGGGGGTTGGGTTTGATACTGGTTTTGTCCATATTTGTATATATTTACTTTTTATTACTATTGTTATTATTATTTCATTTTTTAGTAAAGCTGTTCTAGTTTCCTTTCCTAATCGATAAGTCTCTCTCCTTTATTTCCTTTCTTCCCTTTTTGGGTGGGGAGGGGGAGAGAGAGTTCTGTTGCAGATTTGGGGGATGCCCTGACCCTAAACCTTGACATTCAGCTTTGCCAATGAGAGGTTTACAGATAGGATAGGAAGTCATTATTAGAAATGTATCAATCATCTGGTGTCAATTTGGGTATTCGCAATCCCTTCACCTGTCTCCTTTGCATGATATTGGGGTCGAATTTTTGGAAAAAAAGTCAAAGTCATTAAAAATATTAAAAAATGTTACATTTTAATGATTTCTTTGGGTTTTTTTTTAAAAAATTTTGCCTTATGTTATGTTATTTATTCATTTGTTCTTTCTTTCTTTCTTTGGTTTTACTTAGGAAAGTTCCTAACAGCACATAGCTGAAAACCATGACATCCACAAAGTCTGTTCCCCCAAACGCCCTCTCCTAAAACCACAATATGCTACCTGACAGTTATCAGCATCCAGTTACAGGCTCAAACCATGCTTGCGACAAGCACCTGGCCACAGTTGACATCGTTACACTCAGATAATCTCATGTCTGCTATACATGTGTGCCACAGAGACCTCCAAGGACTAGAATTTGAACTTGTATGTATTTACTTTGGGCTGAAGTTTGCCTTTAATTCTCGTGTAAAATTGGCAAGGACAACAGCAGGAGTCTGCCACGCAGGGAAGTCATTAAATGGTTTATGGCAATTACTGTACTTATTACCAGCTTGATTCATCTTCAGGAATTAATCATGTTAAAATAAAATTATATAGGGAATATTGTGGGGTAGCAGATAACACACTGATGCTGCATTTCACAGAGACAATGCCTTTTAAAATGACTTATTTAGGTATTCATGGAGAATGTGGGTCTTCTAAAAAAGATTTCAGTAATTCATTTTTTTTCACTGACCTTTTTTTAACTGGGCCAAGCTAATACGGAGATTCAATAGCTTTAGGGGGGCAAAGAAGTGAGACATGGGTGTGGAATATGAAACAAGTCTGGTAGACATGACTGAATTGCTAAGGATAGAGATACAGAGTTATCTGGAGGTTGACTAGATAACCCACTGGCTCTTTTCTCTCAGGGAGTGGCTGACAAGACAGTCAGAAGATACAAAATCAGAATAAATGCAGTTTTAAAAAAGACTTAAGGTGCTGGGAACTTCAGTAGGAGCTCTGTATCCCAGGGAAGTATAAGAGATGGAGAGACATCTCTGGTACGTTGGCAGAAAGAAATGAGTAATGCCAGTGAGGCTGGCCTGTGTGGATGCTGTAGTTTTCCCTTCTACTCCAGAGTCCTTACATTGCTTTATGTCACCAGGCAAAAATGAGCAGGTCTGTTCTGAAAATGCCTGGTCTTTGTCACTGAAAACACACAACCCTGCTGGTTGTCTGGCTTCTAAATTTGGTAAGCCTCTAGGAGAAGGCTTATCACTTCTTGGAACCATTTGAAAGAAGTATGGTGAGAAATGAAGGTGTGGAAGCAAGTGATAATCTTGGAGCTGCAGACTGTACTGTCGTAAAAATGTGGTGTGACTAGTATTACCAGCAGCCTAGTATTACATTGTCCTCCTCTCAGGGTGAACACATAAATTTTGAAGGCATTGCATGGCCTGTGGATCTATGATGATGCTGTGACCTCTAGTAGGAAAGATATCTGGTTTTACATTATATAGAATATCTAATTTTCCGAAGAAGTGATACTCTGTGTTGTAAGAGCTTAAATTACATAGTACTTTGGAAACTGGCTGGCAAAGCTGCCTGGTGATGATAACAAACCTGTTAATCATTTTTTAAATGAACAATATGTAGGACAGTGCTAGATACCTCCAAATTGCTTATTGTACAGTTGGATGCTGATTACATATGATAGATGACAAAAACAGGTCTACCAGACAGATTTAATTCAGTTGCATTCTATAATTCTGGAATTTGCTATATGGTGGTGTTTAAAAGTTGTGATTTCTTCTGCATAAATACAAGACTGCATTTCTTGGCATTATAATTGAGAGAGTTGAGGCATATCCAGAGGAAACTTTCACAACCAACATACTGGAGTTTAAAGTTATGCAAAAGATATCTCTGGAGGCTTCAGGGAATACAGCTGAGATCATGCAGAATTGTAAATTATATACTTTACTCAAACAGCTTGGGGCCACATCATAATTAATAACTACTGTATTTAAGTAGTTGGGAACTCAGTTTCATTTATTATTAATTATATCTTTGTTTAGCAAATGTTCTCCATGGTAATTGCCTGTTTATCTTGTCTGTATATGATGTTAGTAGATAGCTTGGATGAACAAACTGATTAGTAGGATTCTTAATTGTATTGCAGCAGTTTTCCTTATTCTAGTAGGTAACAGGAAAGAAAGCTGTAAAGCAGATAAGAAAAGATAAGTTGTGCATTTCCAACACTGACACACATCACTGGGTTATCTGCCAGAGCAGTAAGGTCAGGCTCTGTGAGTAAGTAAAAGTAAAAGGTAGATTTGGAATAACTTAGTTCTTAAAAGAAAAAAAAAAAAAAGCCAAAACAAACAAACAAAAATAAACCTCCCGGTAACCGGTGGGGAGTAACTGTGATTATGTAGGAGATGCAATACTGGATTTTTGTAGTATAGTCGTAACAGCAACTCATGGTTTCCTCTATAAACCCAGAAGGAATTCTCTGAAAGAGGGCAAACAAAAGAAAATACATTGGTAAGCAATTATTTTCTGGTTTGCCATCTCTGCAAATGACTGCATCTGTACTCACAGATAAACTAGTTTCCTTCTGCAGTGGCAATAATAAAAATTGGCTGTATGAGTAATCAGAATGAATACATTAAAACTGTTTTACAGCTAATCTGGAAAAATAAGATTTTTTATAATCAGCTGTCAAACATCCACTGCTTGGTGCAGTCTTAAAACACTGATAATGGACTCCAAGAGGTTTTGGGTAGTGATTAGTCAGCTCTGCATCAGGTCTGCTTTTTCTACCCAAAATCTCAAAAAATACGTTTTCCCACTGTCCAGCCTTTACTGCCTTGGGGTTTTTCTTCTTTCTCTGGGTGTGGATGTTACAGGAAAAAAATGGCATTTGCAGGAGAAACAATAAGAATGAATGCGCAGTATACCTAGTAAATTAATAACCTATAATCACTTCAAACTGAAATAAAGATAACAGATTTACCAGAAACTGTAAATGCTTGTATGTAAACAGGCAGAAAAGTTGCTAAATATGAAAAATAATCCCTTCCCCTGTGAGTCTTAGGACATGATGTCATAGCAACTGAGCTGAGAAATTAGGTTTGAGCAAAACCAGCAAATGGACCATCATCTGCATCACTAATCACTGAAAGAAGTGAACTTTCTGTATTTAACTGTCCAAAATTTTTGTCCAGTCACTTTTTTTACCATGCCCTAAAGGTGTGGGTTTTTCTCTTTTCTTTATGCAGGTTTTTCCTTTTCAATGATAGTAGTGGCTCTGTACTTGCTTTTAAACACTTTTTGTCAGTGGTGGATACTTTTCTTGATCCTGATTCTGCAAAGAACTTAAGTTATGTATATCCAAGTTTGAGTGTGTGATGAATCTGGTTGGCTTTGGTGGCACTGTGCTGGATTAGTGTAGACTTGAACTGCAAAAGCAAATGCTTGAATTGAATTAATTTTATGAGAATTCAGTCCACAAATGGGCACCTAATTTCCACATTCAGCACTGTATTTAGGCACCATGGAGGATCTCAAACCCCTTCTCTCAGCAGCTAACTGAATTTGTGAGCAGTCATTTTTCTGGTAGCTGTGCCAAGGTTTTGAAATCACCATCATTAGCTAATACATAGAGCTTTGCGGAGTCTTAGCTAAGTGTCCCTTTAGCTGCAGGACTGAGGTGGCTCTCTGAAAGTATTGCGGTGTGGCACAGGAGAAAATAAACATAAAACAGGGCTGTGCTGGAGATGGAAGTGCTGCATGGCACTGGTGGCCCTCTGCCTCTCGTGGTGACACAGGTTGAGTTGTGGTTTAGAGTGAAGACTTAAAACAGGCCCCAAAAAGCCAAGAGAGAGTGCTGCCCCGGGGGTAATAATCTAGACACTTGTGTAGGAACGGTAAGGTGGCTGTATTTCCATTTGCCATTCCGCAGAAAGGAAAATAAAAGGGAAAAGAAAGGTTTGAGTTTCCTGTCGAGATGGTAAGGCACTGATGGTGAAGGGAGGAGGATTTTGTTGCACCTGTTCATGGAAGAATTTCCACCGTGGAC
>WEIS01012650.1:0-11481 GCA_013389965.1 Todus mexicanus
TTTTTAAGAGGTTTCTCAAGGCACTGAAAAGAATTTAAATTGCTTGAAAAATGCTAGTGTAATTTCCCCCTTGAGCTCTCTTTCCCCCAGCAGTTATACACCGGCTTCACTGTACATCTTGGCCTTTTGCCTCCTCCTCTTTCAGCCAGGGTCTGAAATCTCTGTCACAGAACACAGTGGGCTTGGGGACTCTCCAGTCAGACCTTCAGATCACTTTCTGGCCTCTACAGTTCCTGCATTAAGGATTGGAAATTGTGTTGCTCACCTACCTGTTATCCTGTCAGGACCATTGAGCAGAATTCAAATAATACTGACATGTGTCCATTTACCCCAAGGGGTGTTACATTTCTATTGACTCAGTTATGACCAGTTCTCTGTGAAGAGTTCTCTTGACACTGCCTTCACTGTCCCTCCTTGCCTCTAGGTGCTTCTGGCTTCTGAGCTCAGTTGCTAATTTCAGAAAAGAGGGAGATCATATATTTTACGCTCATCAATACCCAAATAAATTCTTGTTCATTCTCTTCTTCAGAGGATTAATGTCTTCATCATGTTATACCTGATTTTTGGCTGGTCTTGATTCAGGAGTCATTCTCTCTCCATCAGTGTTAAGAGTGAAGATCTCATATCATGTAAATGGAGTGTGTTGCTCACTGTGGAAGCTGTGTTGATAGCCACTATCCGACTTACTGGAACCTTTCAGTTCCTAGCACTGCTTATTCTGAATTCATCAGCTAGATGAATCTCTGTGAGTTGTGATTATCTGTACCAACATCCAGCCTTTCTATAAGTAAATGTCATTATAAAATGAACAACTTATCCTGATTTCTATTTTCTCTGACTGAAGATGACATTGGCATCTTCCAGTTTCATAGCTTGTACTGATCTTAGAAAGCATTCGTCTAAAATGAGTTAAATGAATTAAGCTCTAAGGGACTACTTAGGCAGACCTTGATGACTGCAGCTATTATACAGTGTGGGTATCTCAAATTAGATGAGATAAATGGCACATCAGGTCTTGCTGGCAAGTGGTTCAACTGAGAACTGAGCTCATGTATTTATTTGTGTGACCCAGATATTCAAGATACTGTCATTTTCATTTCTACTTGAGCAGTTCAAACCAAATACAAGAGTTAGATGACAATTATTTATAATCATCTAATTGACTGTGCAGCCTGCATAATAACTCCATCATCACTGGAGAAAGTGAATCAGATAGTTTTGGCAAACCACACGCAAGGTGGAACAAACAAGCAGGATATGTTGGGATAGGCATTTTGATTGACATTCAGTGTACTTCTACTTCCAACCTTTATCTTTCCTTCTAACTTAAAAAAAAACCAACAAGTAATGAGAAAGCTCTGCTCCTTGCAGCATGACTTAGTGTGCTGATAGAGACATTAATCTTTAATAGGAAAATAGATTAAAGGGTAGGTGTAAGGTCTTGGAAGACAACTTTTACAGTTACTCTTTCAAATGTTAAAGTTACCTAAACTTTTACTTTGGTCCTTTGCATTTTCTTTTGGCCCTCAAAATCCACTGAAATTATTTTGCTCTGCTCTACTTTCAACATTGCATTCCTTGTGGCAGTTACCTTTGTGAAAAGGGATAAACCCCAGAAATGTTGGAGTAGTTCAAGTAACTTGATTTTCCTACAATTTTTCATTGCTATGCTAAGTAACATCTGTGAAATATCATCCATTCCAAGGCTCTATATTCCACCCTCAAGCAACATGTCAAAATAAGTGACATATTCCCTGTCCAAAGGCCACTGGCCATGGTGATCTGTTGCACAGCTGTGATTATTATGAAGGCGAGGACATGTGCTATAATGACAACAACTACAATCTTTACATGACAGCAAACACCTAGCAAGAACTCCTGTGAGAGCTTTCTCAGCTCATCACTGCTTTGGAAATAGTAACCATCACTACAATACCAGTGCTCTTTGAGATCAGTAAAGTTGCAACTTCGCAAGTTGATTTATTTTCCAGATGATATCAAGTAAACACAACTACAGATGCTTTTGGACAGATTGATTTTAGAGGTTGTTTTGAGTAGTTGCTCCTTATGTTTTTGTTGGTGTCCTAATGCTTTCTTTTTTCTACTTCTTATGATATGATGACCAAGCCAGAAGAATACAGCAGTTCTGCTCATTTGAGGGCTTTATGCCAGTCTAGAGGTGTATGCTTTCTTATTTTAAGCCTTTCTTCTTTTTCCCAGCACTGCCAAACTGGTTCTTAACAATAAGGATATGGGCAGGAATGTACTCACCATCCTACAAGAAGGCCAGAACTGTGATCTGAGCTGTTACATAATGACTCAAAACAGGAGCACATTCACTGATCACAATCAAACTAGTTTGTCTCCTATGTTGAACATATGGTCCATGAAATACAGATAGTCCTGTGCTCCTAAAAAATGTTGCTTCTCTAAATACTGCTGGCCTAGCAACTATGTATTTTAGGGTTACACGAATCCTGTCTGTGAAAGACACTTTTTGGGGGGTAAAATAACAGGATTTTCATGTCTGTTACAACATGCTTTAACCCTGATGGCCATAAGGAGCCTAAAACTGCACCTGAATTTCACAACTTAGTAAGGTAAGTGGAACAAGCTTGCCTAGTCTGTGCATTAGTTCTTTTTAAAAAACCTTTTCTCATTTGAATTCTGTACAAATATGCAGTGAAGCATTCTGTACAGGACTGAACAGTTCTATCTGGTTTCGGAAGGCAACACTGGGAAACCATGAATCATATCAGAGTAACTGGACCTGGTTTCTTAGTTTAGACTAAGGTTTCTTAGTCTGCTGTATTTCTTGTCTGTATCATGCTGTGTGTTCAGCTGAAGCAAAAACAACGTTGAAGAGGTAGATTTTATAGTATATTTAGGTTCAGAGCCAAGAAGATGAGAGACAAGTGGGATTTTCAAATCACATCTGAAATTGTCAGCATTGGTTACAGTGGGAAGTTGGAAATTTCACTCAACATTTTAACACTCTGGTGTGCTTTAAGAAATCATAATCCGTTAATGATTTCACTATAAATAGTGAAATATTCGCTGAATTAGGGATCATTAAAAAAATATTTACCCTTAAACCAAGTATCTAACAACTAGACTAGAGCTATGTTGACTCCATCTTTTTAGTCTATGTAATATTTAATTAGGCTATATGAAATGGGACATCATCAATGAAATGGATGTTGGTTCTGAACTCCTGGACAAGATACTAATTCAAACCCCCTTCGACAGTGAGAAGGACAAACAAATCCTGGATGAAGATTTGATTTTTTCAGAACAGGACTGACACACACCCTCAGCAGTGCTCAGGACTGTGAAATGTGAGTAAGGATGGATGAGTGCCTGTGCCATCCCAGGACAAGTGCTTCAGCTTGGAGATGAGACCTAGTTTTGGCCTCAGCATTTCCTACCTGCTGTCAAGAAACTTCTAAGGGACACATATATAGCACATAGCTTTGTTTCAGTATGTCCTGTGTGGCCAGACACATCATGGGTGATTTTTAAATTGTGTTGTGTGAAATGGGTGGCAGAATGCTCATGTTTGCCTTCAACAGAAAGAAAATCTTCAAGCAGAAATGGGTCTCCTGGAAAAAGTGAGGACCTAATTTTATGTTCCTGCTTTATTAGGGGTATGGTTCTCCTCACCAAGTTCTGAGGAAGTGAGAGATTTTGTCCCTGATGAGCTGGTGATGCTTAATCTCTGCTGGTGGCAGCAAGTCCTGAGTACAAACATTCTTGGGGCAGGTCACTCTGACTGGGTGGCCTTGTGGGCACTTTCCTCAAAACCTGCAGCTCAGCCCTGCCTATTAAGCATTTGGTCAGCACCAACAGATTTCTGAGCCCCCCCCCCTTTTTTTTTTTTTTTAAACACACCCCCTCTCCCGCCCCCTTAAGTTGCTCTTCCTAATTTGTTCCATATTTTTATCTCAGGCAGCAGAGCAGTAGCTGTGGCAGGAGGGACATGGGGATGTATTATCTGGAAGTGAGAGGGCAGCAGTTGAGTTGGTGGACCTGATGTACTGGGAGGAGATACAGACCCAGGGGGGCAGGAGTTGTTGCGGAGCCAGAGGTACCCCAGCGGGCTGTGATAGACTGAGTTGCCTGGGAACTGAGCCCCTCCACTTGCTTCTGCTCATGAAGGGCAGGAAAGGGTGGTGGATGCTCAAGCACCATTTCGCCTAAGTGGTTATGTGAGCACTTGTGATGAATATTTTTCAGTCTCCAGGACAACTACAAAACCCGGAGAAACAGTAGCATTCCTGGAGGATTTAAAAAAAATTTTTTTTTCTTCAAATCAAATTCTCCTTGAAAGCACTCAATGGCTTCCTTGGACTACCATTTTCCAAGCATGCTAGGTTTCACCATGAAAATCAGCCTTCATATTTTCTTATTTTCTTTCTTGTTGAAGTGCAGAGTAAGCCACTTCTTGTTTTATTTGGACAGTTTCCTGCTGTAATGGGAGCAAAGGTCTCTTCACCTGGTGCTGTGAAGATGTTCAGAAGCTGCCACTGGCCACAGTAATTTGCTGTAATCCTCCCAAGACACATACCACTGATAGCTGTGTACTTAGCCACTTAGATCTCACTACATTTTTAGAAAAACAACAACAAAAAGAACATGTCCAAGAGCTGAGATGAAGATATACAACAATATCTTCCTCCTCCCTCCCCCCCCCCTTTTCTGTTGTACACTGAAAGGGAAGATGAGGAGGAAAATAACTGCATGTGTGCTTTTAAAACGGCCTTTGAAGATGGTGAGACGTTAATCCCTTTAGCAATAAAAAAGGCAGTCCTTTAAAACCGGCACAAGGGGGCAGATGTGCACCATTGAAATGTCTTTATAGTTTAAGATTGAAATTGTGCGTATGAATGATCAGAATTAGCTGCAGGCCATAGTCTGGTAACTGTCTTGTTATGCGCATAAGTGGCTGTGTTAATTGTGGTTTAAATTAAATTGTTCTGTATATTTAATTAGAATGAAACCTCACATTTCTATATAAAATCAAACCAGTTTAGCAGTACAAATTGTCTACAAAATTTCATTTCCAATGCAGATCAATAGCAGAGGTAACTAGGGAATACAAATATGTTTCATTAATATTTTTTACTGGATGAGATAAGATGAGCTATTCAACTATTGTAATTCAACACCAAAAATATAAACATATTGGCGCCATATTGTTGTGGTGCTGAAAGGTGGCTTATTACTTAAAAACTGCATATATGCTCACTGGACAGTGATAATTAGAAACTTGTGGTGGTGCCTATGATGGTGTCTTAGGAGTTTGCAGGGTTAAATGTGTGTACAAAATGCTGTGTATAACTGCAGGAAGAAAGCCAATGCAGGAGGTATGGTCAGGAAAAAGCTGCAGTAAGACATGCTACAGCAGCAGAGGTTTCACTGTGCAAACTAAGGCAAATTAATGTGATATAGAGACAACTACTTGTGCAGTGACAGGATTTTCCTCCCCAAACTTCTCCTCGCTGTGATGTACACTGAATCTTCACTATGTGATCTGTTCTACATTTGATCCAAAGCAAATTAATGTTTTTTGATACTTTTTTTTTTTTTAATTAAAGGGCAAACCTGAAATGCTAGAGATAAAAACAATAATTTTATTTCATGTGATTCCATTAAACATGAACTTTTATTACTGGCTGAACTTGGACTTAACATAGCACTTTGTTGCTCAAGCAATGCCAACTTCAAAATCATTTTCAATTCAGATTTGTCTGAACTATTTCAATATGCAAGATATGAAGATAAAGCTTTGCAAGCACTGGGGTATTTCATGAGAACTTCAGGCGTGATGAGGCTCTGAGTTCAGGCTTCCTGAGGCTCTGAGCAATCTGATCTAGTTGAGGACATCCCTTCCAACCCAAGGCATTCTATGGTTCACTGTGGCTGAGTTGAAATTAATAGAATTAATACAAGAGAATAAGCTATAGATATATGAGTTTTCAATTCAGTATTCATTTGGAAAACTTTATTTTTCTGTGGAAGGAAAAAGCACTCAAGACTATTTAAAATCTCACTTTAATTGTTGTGATATCATTGTGCCAACAGATGATTAAAACTTGTCTTGAAGTAGTGGGAGGCTCTGTTCAGCAGGAGACAGTGCAGAGGTGAGTAGATGATGCTTCGCTGCTGCCTTTCATGTTTCCGAGCACACTTCTTAGCCTTACCTGGATTGTTCTTGGACAAAAATAAGGATGTTCCTTTCCAAAGTTTTGATATCTGACTGTCAGTCATCCCTGACTGACACTGCCTAAAAATTTCATTTCTTCATTTTTACCTACTGACCTGTATTACTGGCATGATAAAGCAGTTCCTTTGCCTTTTCTTTGTATAGATGCTTTCTACATGAGCAGAGCTTTAATTGTTCTTCCACAGTTGCCTAATACATTGTTTTCTTAAAGATTTATTTGTATACTAGTTGCAAATAGTTTCAGTTCTTTTCTGAGCTTCCTCCATTTTCTCTCTGCTACTCTCATTGCCTAAAATGAGTGCAAGAATTAAGAAAGCTCTAAGAAGTGAAGCAACATCAAGGCCTTTGACACAGTCTCCCACAGCATCCTCCTTAAAAAGCTGGCAGCCCATGGCTTGGACAAGTGCAGCCTTCGCTGGGNGAGTGACCAGACTGGGGAAGGGACTGGAGGGAAAATCTTATGAGGAGAGGCTTAGGGAGCTGGGGCTGTTCAACCTGAAAAAGAGGAGGCACAGGGGAGACCTTATCGCTCTCTACAACTCCCTGAAGGGAAGTTGTAGACAGGAGGTGGATGGGCTCTTCTCCCAGGTGATTTGTGACAGAACAAGAGGGCACAGCCTGAAACTGCGCCAGGGGAGGTACAGGTTGGACATTCGGAGGCACTTCCTCACAGAAAGGGTTATTCAATACTGGAATGGGCTGCCCAGGGAAGTGGTGGAGTCAACGTCCCTGGAGGTGTTCAAAAAAAGACTAGATGCCACACTTAGTGGCATAGTTTAGCTGGGTCGTGGTGGTAGGTCATAGGCTGGACTCGATGATCTGAGAGGTCTTTTCCAGCCTTAAACATTCTGTGATTCTGATTCTGACTCATGTAGGGCCTAGCAGAGGTCCATGATTGTGATAGAGAGAAGAGCCTGGGCAGTATCTCCTTGCCAAGACTTGACTTCTGCTCCCCTTGGGCCTCTGTAGGAAATCTGCTGCTCTTATAGCTCCATTTCTTTCTTCATTTTCATTAGGTCTACAAAATTACACCTCCCTTACCACTTTCTTTCACCTTGGGTGCATGTGTCTGGGTTCTCTGTGACTCCTCCCTACACTCAGATATCCTGGTCTTGGAGGTTCAGCTGATGTGCTTCAACCTAGACCTGGATAACATGGCAATGTAAAAGTAGTGCTGATGATCAGAGTACTTGGGATGAAAGTGAATTCAAGCTCAGGCCAGTGTGGAGATCTAGATGTGCCTTTGTGGCTTCACCTCTCTAAGTAGAACCAAAGAGTGGCCCCAGCCCTTGGGAATGGGCCTCTGTGAAGCTGTGCATTGAAGACCTCCTTCTAGCTTTCTGTGTGACACTATGCAGACTCCTTTCCTTTATTTGAGAGTGTAATAAAGTGACTGCTAAGTGGTTAGTTGGTGTGATTACCCTAATCTTTGGGTGTAGACGTTATGTTTACTCTTAAGGAATCTCCATGGCCTTGAATTTTCAAAAGTAACTGCTTGTGGTTCATTAAATTCCTTAGTTCCCTAGCTCCTTGGCCCGAATATCACTGGGATGCATTTTAAAACATTTATCTATGTATTTTCTTTTCCAGTCACAGTAACTATCTATTTCTACATAATTTTACTGCTGCTTTCAGCTTGTATTTTTTTTTTTTAAATATTTTTTCAACAGACAGCAAGTTACCTAATTAATTCTGATTATAGAATTGCTGGATTCTTCCACTGTGTTTTGTGAATATACTAAAGAGCAGAATATATGAGATCTTAAGTTTAATTCCAGGTTTTTAGTTTTGTTTTAGGTAAGTCATTGTCAAGACTTTATAGAGATACTTTGATTAAAATAAAAAAGCAACATTACTGAAAGCAAGAAGACTGAGTACTAAAATAAAGCTATTTAGCATGTCATAATCTTTTAAATTCCAGTTACTTGATGTGTAAACCTGTGCTAAAAGTGATTTCTTTGCAATGTGATCCAGTCCCTCAGGAAATGTGCTAACATAATAAAAGTATTTTTAAACTTCGTACATTATTTACTCAATATGATCAAGACGATTTCCAACTACTTTGTTGAAGACGTAATTTATGGTCTGTGAAGAGGAAATGTCTGTCATTGAAACAATTCCCCCATTTCATCTTTCAACACTCATTTGTTTTCTTTCTCATTTTAGTTGTTGGTGTTTATTAGCTTACATTTGACAAGACAGGAAATTTTAGCCAATCTACTCCTGTAGGATGATCATCACTGTCATGGCTTATTGGACAAGTTGTTTCTGACCACAGTCCTCTGAAAACATGGAAAACAGTATGTGCCAAGTTCTAGTGGAGGATTTGTGATAAACATTACTATGTTTACTGAGTATTTGTGAAGCATCCAATTACGTTCAGCTAGTGACTGTTTATCACAGCTGGACATTAGCTAATGAACACAAGCTGGTCTAAACATAATAACTGTTTATTCTCTCAGGAAAAAATAAAAAGTTTTATCCCAGAAAGCCTGGGTGAAGCTTTTAAACCAGACAGTTTTACAGACATGTTGTCATTCCTCAGATTAAGAATGTTTCTCCACTGCCTGTCCATGCTGTAGGAGCTATGAATGGTGACTCAGTAAAGGACAACCTGCTGTGGCTGGCTTGTTCATAGGTCCTGACACAGAGTGCTGTAGAGCAATACTCTGCCACGCATAAAATCAGGTCATTAAAATTGTGCACAAGCTCTTAAAATATATTTTAGAACAGGAGGAGTACTGTTCCCTGTGTTCTGACTCAATTTGTGTTTGCACTGTTACTTTTTGTTTTTATAATGCTAGTTATTTTCTATTTTCATAATAATTTACTGACCACATTTTTCTGGTACAGTATTGGGCTGTTGACTTCCTCATTACAGTGGAATTGCTGCTTCTTCCCAAGATGGCTTGTTGGTACATTTTCTAAGCAACAAGTAATTCACAGAGAATTTTTATGTTTTTGCTTAAATAGTTATCTCTGATACTGCTATTACTTAGAAGTCAGACTATGAGAAAATTCTATATGCAATGACTAGCAAATAAATCTGAATGAAACCATACTGGATTTTGCAGTGAAAACTTGGTCAATGTTTCCTGAAGATTGTAGTGACTATTTCTCCTAGTTTTATATCTCTGAAAGCTCTTCCTGAGCAAGCAGAGAGGTGGTCTACTCAGTCAGCCCCAGCTTTAAACTCTGAGAGAAGTAATAGGCAGAAGAAAGGAGAGGAAACAGGGCAATAGAACATGTATCTGTCTTACACAATTGAGAAGTGCTTGTGATGTTGGTTTTTTTTTCTTTCTTACCAGATCTTCAAACATCACCTGTCAAATAATTTAGAAGAATTTAGTCTGTAACTCTTGTTGATTCCATGCAGCAGAATTCAATGAGGATAATATAGATAATTTGAAGTTGCACTACAAAGCTTGTGGTTCACTTCTTGCTTCCCTGGCTGAAAACACTGTCACTGCCAACAACTATTAGAGGTGGTAACTAATTTTCAGGCCCAGAATGGAAAAGAATATTATGGTTCATAGATATGTTTTCCAGTTCTTGATTCCAAGTATTCAGTGCTTCATTTTGCTCATGGAGTGAATTTATTGTGAAATGACTCATACATTTACATCTCTATGTTCTGATTGAGATCTTGCTGGTAGCATTATGCATCAGATGTTAAATATAAGATCTACAATGGCGTAAAAAAAGAATCCATTGTATCTATTGAGCTCATGCATCCTTAATTTCTGTCATACATATAACAAAGAAGGTGATCTATGCTGTCCAAAGTGAAACCTAAAGTAATATCTAAAAGTAAAAGGCAATGACAAAATACATCTGGATACCTAAGATCAGGAGCGTCTTGTTCTATCAGGGAAGTGTCTTATGTTTGCTCATGCTTGGAAGACATACTGACAACTGGGAGAAGAATCATAATTTATTTATAGCTTATTAGTGACTGAGTAGCTTTTCTTGGCAGTATATGTCATGGATGCAAAACAAATTCCTCAGTAGCTAGTGTCTTTTAGCTCTCACTTAAAATTATCAAGTGGTTATTACATGACTGTCTGTTGGAAGAACACTATGGGGTAAAATTTTGACTGTTTTACTTCGCTTAGGTTCCAGTTCCTGTCAATAGCTTGAATACAAGTTGGGCAAGTTGATTACTTTAATATAAACTAGTGGAGGATGGCTCTCGATATATTCACTTATAAACAGGTCTTCTAGTAAAGATGTTGCTTTAGTTGTTATTTAGAAGCTCTCACTTCAGCTTTTTTTTGTAGTGTATATATACACACATATATATTGGTATATACATGCCTACCTCTCCCCATTATAACAGATAAATGAAAAGCTAACTGAGACTTTGCTGGTTAGAATTTAATTTTGGTTGTGTAAGACAAAAGGGAAAGCAGAGATAATAGTAGTTCTGTGGGTTGTTTTACCTGACATGGTGTATGTCAGTAAGGAAAAGAACCAGCCTACCTGACCAGCCATTTGTTCCATGCCATCACTATTACACTTGCAGAAGTGTCTGTACAGCCATACAGTGATCCACATCCAGCAACTGAGCACAACTACAGCTAAATCTCAAAAAAAAGTGGTTTGTTTTAACCTTGATCAATTCCCCATCCCAGGTCCTGGCATGGCTGATGAATGCAAGCTGCTATTCAGGAGTAGAGGTCAGCCAGGAAAGAGCAAAAAACCTGTCAGAGCTTATTAGCAGAAGATAAATTTCGAGGTGGAGAATCTTTCTTCAGTGACATTATAGCATTTTTTCCACTACTGTTTCCTAGAATGTAGAATGCCTTTAAAAAAATAAAAAATCAAGTTAGATNTAAAAAAATTAAAAATCAAGTTAGATTTGTGTAGGTTTTAGTTATTGTTGGTTTGTTTTTTTTTCTGGTTTTTAAGAAGGTCTTTTTCCATCTCTGAGGGTATTTACAATAAAGAGCAATGAAGTTTCAGTCTTGGTAAAGAATTGTAATAGAAATAGGAATAGTAAAAGCTTTACATCCTACTTGCTAACATCAGTTTAATTTCATCAGATGTAGACGTATAGGAAGCCCTGGTATGGTGTGGTGTTTCACTGGAGATTGTCATGTGGCTGTCATGGTACATTTGTCCATTCTAGATGAGATTTGATACAAAGCATAGCTGCTGATTCACGTAGTCTGATAGCATTAAGAATTTTTAAGTCGTATTTTGTGTGAAAGTAGAATTTAAATTCTAATGGTTATATTTCTTCTTACAGTGTT
>WEIS01012656.1:0-13869 GCA_013389965.1 Todus mexicanus
AACCAAACAAAACCAAAAAACCCACAAATAAGATATATCTCCAAACCCTTCTAGTCATCAGCTAATATAGCAGCGCTCTTAAGGCAAATGTAAAAATCCAGAGTATAAATCCATGTTAACTGTTACAAATATATCCGTCTGTTCACTGACTAACCAGTGACTGAAACTGATGAATCCACTGAAATGTAATTTTCGAGCCCACTAGCGTCTGTTCTCTTCTAGTAAAAAGTAAATGCTTTTCAATAACTGTGCTGCTTTTGAATGCCAATTTCCATTTAAGTACATTCAGGTTCTTTCTCAAAAAGGAAAAAATAAAATAAAATAAAATAGCAAACACCTTTTCTTTCCAAAGGTCAAACTCAGCTTTTAAGGAACAAGCAACGTTTCAGCAAGGAAGAAAGGACAAAACTCCAATCAGATAAATGGGCTGTGTAATGATTGAGAATCGTGGCTGCCCCAGGTTTCCTGAATGGGCTGCAGGATAGAATTTGGCACAAACAGTCTGATGTTGAAGCTTATATCTCTTTTACTGCAGACAAGAAATTCACTAAAATATATAAATAATGAATGTGGCTGGGGATCTCCACTGGTGCTATTGCTGGTTCTGCAAGATGCCGGAGCAGAAATATACACTGCTCCATGTATTTGTTATTAGTGAATCCTTGTTCTCCAACAATAAACACAGAATATTTTATCTGCAATGGCTTCTGCAGCACATACAATGCAAGTTTCAGCTCACTAAAAGTGCCAGCAAATTGCAGCAAGATAAGTTACAAAGACGTACCTAATTTGCTGTGATGAATTGTGTGCATGCTTCACTGATCAAAACTGCAGCTGAGACCTATTATATTTAATGATCTAGACATTTCTTGTGAAAACACTCAGGCATATACTGTTATGTCTGGACAAGCACCCCCGTTTTGCTCTAGCAGCAAGCAAACAAAGAGACTGAACTTTTAAAAGGATGCTGTGCAGCACCTTCGATAAGCTCTTTAAAACGGTGCCTGATCAAGCTCCACTCTTTTTTCCCTCAACAACGCTTACGCTCTGCCCTTTCCAGTGCAGCATCCCTCTTCCTTTGAAAAATGAAGTCAGTTCCTTTGGATGCTAGCGACACTCACAGGAGGAAACTGAGCTAATCCGTGCTCAGACCCCAAACTACGTTCCACAGCAGCTACTACAGCAGAAGGAAATGAAAGAGGGGCTGTATTAGAGATCTCTTCCCACTAGCAAAGAAAAATTATAACAAGACTTTTTGGAGAGAAAACAAACCAAAACAAATTTTCATTTGCCTACGTATTACACAACTGTTCTGTTTCTATTTTAAGGACTATGTCCTGCTTTGGAAGGCATGTGCTACCAAGCCCAGTAGGGCTAAGCCGCGGTACCCGGATCTGCTCTCCCCGAGGACATCGCACACAGCCAGCTGTGCTGACAGCCACGCTCGCAGACCTACAGCCCCTTTTGCTCTGTGGCTCTACGCAGAGAAGTAGCAAATGGGGCTTCTTACCACCTCCCTGTGGGGACAGGAATTTCACCTTGTGAACACATGAAGGACTTCTGAATAAACGGCTTCCAGGGCTTTATATTTGGCTCCTCCAAAATTTTCCTGCCTGGACCTGGGTATATTGTTCGACTTCTGCCTTTTCAAATTTGTAAAATAGGAAAAAAAGCTACCTCAGAAAAAGTGCTGGTAGCTTAATTCATTCACGGTTATAAAACCCACACAGACTATTCTTGCTACCACAATCTGGAGAGCTCATTTTCTCCCTCCCTTGTCAGTTTGAACCTCTTTCTATCATTCATTGTTCAACAAAACAGAGCAAAACACAAACATGTGCATTTGACTCCAGAACAGGATTTCAAAGTGCTATTTCATTGACCTGAGGAGCTGCTAAATACTATCACAGCAGTAATTTGTGATAGGGTGGTAAAAGAATGAAGAAAAGGTATTTGTTAATTGTTGACATAACAAAATTAATTTTCCATCTCTAAACTTTTTCTCATCTCTCCTGTGAGCTCTGATGCAATGCTACTGACTGGCAATGCTGAAATGCCAACTTGCATTTCTCATCCTTAATTTCTCTCTAAATGTCATTAGTAATTGTTATTGCCAGACGAGAGAGTGCAATCTGGTCTTTCCAAAAGAAAATCCATTTCTCATTTCTTTTCCTGTGCTTCCTCCTTTTGGTCAAGGATGGATGTTTAACACAGCCCGTGTGCTCTGTGTTTCCAAGAAGATGGGAATGCATTAATGTATCTGGAAGTAAAACATTCCTGCTCTATTTATTTACACATAGTATGCCTGAATCTTTATAAATACCAAATTGTACCTACAGAAGGGTCTTTAAAACACATCTTTCAAAAAAACCAAGTCTTAATTGAATAAAGCTAACAAATAGGGGAAACACACGTCCTTTAATCTGCACACCCAGGTTCCCTTCCGGATGCTTCCATAAATTAGCTTTTTTGGTGGGCAACAATGTCATCAAATTTTAAAGCTTATTATAGGATTTTTCTCTTTTTGTGTCACATGGACACTTCAGAGAGATGTGGAAACTAGTCTAGCATTGCTCTGGATTAACGTATCGCTCTCATCTATCCATGCAAGTAAAAATGGTTTCCACCACCAAGAGAGGAGGTGAGCTTAGACATCTGTGTGCTAAGGAAAACCTGCAAGTGTAGAAGGTTGGCTCCTTGCATATCGTTATATATTGCACCAACAATTTGTATAATTACGTGCTGCTCCTACAAAATTTGGTCTCCAGTACTTAGAGGCAAGTAGCACCTTGGCAATTCTGAGTCAGTTTTAGGAGGAAATCTGTCATGGCAGACCTTTAACTGAGCTCTCCATAATCAGGGCATCTTAGAAATGCGTGTGTGCATTATGTTTTGTAATATAGATATATATATAAAGTAATTAGTTCAAAGCTAGGCTGCATTTCCATATCCATTAACTAAAGGCATCTTATCTCAGAATAGACATTTGGACATTTCCAGCCAGGAATTGTGCTTTCAATAAACACAATTGATGCATATACATTGTCTCTTGGCGGCTTACACTCCTGCCCATCTGTTGGGATGGCATGGTGCCTATGCAAAAGTTGGTTGGACCCTTGCCCTAGGGCATAGATGACAGGCAACAACGGGTTTAGCTGGGCAGCCTCAGCACCGGATCCAAGTGCCATCTCTGCTGTAGGAAGCCCCTTCTGTGTGCCAGCGCTGCCACATTGGAACGACATGCCTCCTTACACTTGATCACACATGTTGACACTTGGGTGCGCTTAAGTGCATTAATGACTGAAACGATGCCTTTCACCTGGCTCCTTTCTTCTTCTCGGCTCTGCATGGCTGCTGGGTTTTCTGCACATGTGAATGTGAAGTTGCGTACACTTTGTTAGCCAGGGCCAGCCACAGAACGGCGTTAATGGTGTAAGAAATGAAGGAAAGTTTTTTGTTCGGGGATATGCTACTCCAGTGCCAGACATTTCTAAGCTTTATCTCAGGCAAGCCTTTGAGAGATCTGTTTGTGTCTCACTGAAGAGACCTCAGGAATGATAAAGATGCAGCAATATATTGATCAGAATCATCTTTGCAAATGAAAAAATACCCCACCTTGTTGCTACATCAAACGCAGAGCAATTCAAGAGTTCTGCACTATCCTCCATTTCAGCAGAAGCAGCCCCACAAAGAGGCCATGCAGTCCGGATTACGTGGCTGTTCCACAGCAGCCCCAGATGCAAGAAACACCAGCTCATTTGGTGCCAGGGAAGAAGGTGCTGATGAATGACACCGAGGTGCAGGAGCATGAACAGCCCTTGCTCTTACATCTAACATTAACCTCTTGTGGATGGCAGGCCCAGGAAACCTCCAGCATCACCCCCACAGAACCTGAACGACAGCTGCTGCACAGCCCAGCGACAGCCTCGCATAGCCTGTGATCACGTTTCTCAGCTTTGGTCCTTACAAGAGCCTGTTCCAAATTTTTAAACAGCCATCTATTCCTCCTCCTCCTCCGAATTTAAACATACGTATTGAAAATCAGAGACCCAATAGGTAAAAATCTTCCCAACTGTGACAACAGATCAGAGATAAAGCTTGTGGTTTTGCAGTCCATAAAGAATGTTCAGGCAGACAGACTCAACATGATGGGTATGTGCCTACAGCACTTTTAATTTTTAATTATTGTTAGTTATAATTATCTGACTGTGTCAGAATGAAACCCAGCAATATGGCTGGAATAGGTTTTGGTATTCTAGTAATTTATTAGCTTTGTAACTACTAATAATTAAAATTTAACAATACTCCAAGCACCATAGCAACATTTTTTAAGAAATGCTAGCCAAATCTGGTAGGATAACTGACTAGGTCATTTTCAGGATTTTCAAGGAGGACTAACATTAACAAAAAAATTAAAATAAATAAAATAAAAAGGAAAGAAAGATAGAGAACAGACTTTTAAGAGTCTGCAAAGATAAAAATTCTGTTTAAAAGAAAAAATGGATTTCACTTGCAGAAAATTAATTCTACACATGATTTCGTGGGTGCTTCATATAAAACTCAGCAAGAGCTTGTGGTTTGTTTCCAGCAAGAAGCTCCTGGTGTTTAACATCGTAAGTTCTGAAATACAGCAAAAGTTACATTAAGTGAAAGTACTGCCTTGAGATAGAGCCACATTGCAGGTCCCATTTGTCCTGCCATCCACACACTCCCCCAGGGAAAATATTTTCTGCAACTTCATTGAAATACTGTAGATTTGCTTTTCTCTCACTGATTGTATGGACACGGCAGCCCAGAAGCACCGAGATATTTCAGAATGCTGCAAGCACATAGGGCTCTTTGGAAGAAAAATTTTACTCCTATTGAAGGAAGCTTTCTTACGCCCCCAGGAAGGAGGCAAAGCCCATCTCTCAAATAGGAGCTGGAGACGTTACCACTGGAAGATTTTGAACAGCTGGCAACAGACCTGAAATTGCTTAAGTCTTTCTCCAGTATTCTGACCATTGGTGGTAAACTAAGCCCTTAGATGTAGCCCTGTAGACTTGCTTGGGTGCAGGTAGGTCACGTTCAAGCAAAGAGGCTCCTGTTCTCTGCACATGCTTCAGGGGACGCTGTTGTACCCAGACGGCCCCAAGAACCACTGGCATGAGGAGCTGGAGATGTTGCTCCTCATTGCCTCAGTCCCAGGGAAGCCACCACAGGTACAGAGCAGCATTGGGCTCCCTCGGACTACGTAGTGGCTCGCTGGGGTGCCCACCTCGCCTGGGCGGGATGCAGCCCTCTATAGGAGACACATCTAACATCAAGCTGACATTAAAAGCAGGCTTCAAAAAAAGAAAACCTGCTTAGGGGTTGATGTGCTGTAATCAGCGGAAAGAATCCCAAGGACTTTGATGTGGACCAAATCAAGCCCCTGGAGGATGTTCGCGGTAAATCATTATTAATATAATGAGTGCAATTTCTGTGCAGCAGCTCATGCCTGTTTATGGATATATGAAAATTGCTGTCTTTTCACATAAAATAAAATGAGGAGGGAGACAGACCACGGTGTTAGCCAATGAGCCATAGTAGCCACTCGCATTTTGATACGTGTACGCTTAAAGAAAGTGGGCACTTAAAATGACAGCAAATTCCTCCGGTGAAGCTCCCTTAATTTAGTGGCTTGACATATCTCCAAATCTGAACGGAAAAGAAAGCCCTTTATTCATAGCAGGCAATAAAACACCTGAACACCTGTGCTAGGAAAGACCTGGCAGGTACCCCGCTCCCTTGGTACCTGGATTATTTGCGCATTGTTTATTATATCCCTTGCCTTAGTTTTCATCAATTGTAATCATTTAGGAGGAAACAGTATGATTAACATTACACAAGCAAACAGCAGGAATTAATCCTTTAAATACAAATACTTCATTGGTTATGTGATGGCTCCTTGGAAAAAGCAGTGTGGCAAAAGAGTACATATGAAAATCCTCCTTCAGCTTCCTCTGAAAAATTACTGCTCAGTCACAATTTGCTTAATCTAATTCTCGGCACAAGCAATTGAGGAGGTATCTTTCCCTGCTGTGAATCACACCACAAATATAACTCTCAGCACCCATTACGTGTCATAATTTCTGACCTATCTTCGATGTTGGCAGGGCTCCCTGCTACAGTTTTAAATAGGAAAGACGAAAATTTCAGTTGTGGAAGAGCTAGCTCATCTCCCATGCCTGAGTGGCCTGTGTGCTGCTGTGGCTCCAGTTGCCTGCAGGAAGTGGGCAGGCCAGCGGTGGCCAGCAGCTCCTGACACAGGTCTTAGAGATGTGGGTCTGCTTGAAAGGGCTCCTTCTGCCCTACACACAAGGAAATCCCCAAATCTCCACCTCTACACTTCTTTCAGCAAGCGTGTTTCAGCAGGGGGAATGAAGTGCCATAGCCTTGGTGTTCTATACATTAGCTATAAATCTACTTGTCCCCCCGCTCCGCCCCAACTTTCATCACGTTCATAACTGTGAGAATGTGAAAAATGTGGAGCTGCCACCCTCTCCTCTTGTGCCCTAAGGGTACGCGGGGTTATCACACATACTGTTTCCTTTGTGTTTCATACTTAACCTTATCATATTTTCTTTCCTTATTTCCAACCAGATAATGTAAGCAGTTAAATAACATCGTTTTCCTTTCTTCCGGCAATATCATCAGGTAACATAACTGACTCATCACTCCAGACTCACGTCAGAATTTTCACCAGTTATAAAATGAGCTCAGTTCCTCGGTTTTCTTAAGCTTTGGTTTATGGCTCCATCAGATGGTGTAAACATCAAAGTGTAATTCTGTATTAAAATACAACTTCCAGTTCAGAAACACGAAGAGGGTTTGATGCTTCCAGAGTGTTATGCTGCCGAAGCAGTGTTTGCACCAACCAGTAAAAGTACATTTACAGCGGCAATGTTTCTCATCACACAGCACACACGTGCCCTTCCAGGATTGCTTGGTATTTACTGGGTTTAAAGAAACATTCACAAATCAGTGGGGCTAATTCATGCTGCTCCACGACATCTCTAAAAGTTACCTTTTCCCTGTGCTGCCTGTTATATTCACCACTCTCCTTGCTTTTCTTGCTTTTCTTTTTCTTCTTGAAATAAGTTGAACGTTCATTTTTTTAAGAAAGTATTTTCAGTGGTTCCACTTAAAAGTACAAAGTAGTAAAACAAAACAAAGGTTCCGATTTTGACACCAGTTAGTTTACACCAGTGGGAAGGCAAGATCGGAACGGAAAAGTCAAATTCCTCAAGCGGAACCCCTTGATGGATGGTGATTTGCCCACATAAGAACAATTGCACAGTTAAGAGACAGGAAGGTTTGTGCAGATTTAGCCCTAACTAGCAGCTGAACAACTGGTTCACTAAAATAATGCTAAATCTCCATTGCTTAACAAAAATATAACCAACAGTTGAGGAATTTAGAGCAGGCAGCTTATATATCAGAAACTGATGAGATAATCATGCCAAGGCCGACTGCTTCAGAAATCTTGAGCATTTCTAACTGATTTATATACACATTCTGTGTCGTCTTTGGCTCAGGTATTTGGACTAGGAAAATCCCTGGCATCAAGTAAACACACATTTCTGAGTCACCGCTGAAATAAAGACTAAAACTGTGCAGCTACATATTGAATTCTCATTCAGCCAACACCATTCAAAACTGCTTGTGTAATTATTATGAGCACAGAAATTAAGTGCACACAAATCCTGCATAAAAACTGGAAAATTACAATCATAATTTATCTGATTAAAGCTGCTATTTGCAGCAATTTTGCAATGCACAACACTTAAGAATTCAAATACTATGTAATTAAAACTGTTAATTGCAAGAAAATGGGCCACTGTTAAGATTATAATTTAACAAGGTTCTCTTTATTTGACCATCTGATTTTAAAGGTTAATGCAATGACCTAGGAAGCCAGTGTGCCCATTTTAATGGTGCTGGCATTTTGACCAAACACCACTTTAAAAGAAAAACGGGAGGAAAAAATCAGAGCCAACTTTGCAAGGCACTGTTGCCTTCATAAAACCTTCATAGTGAGAACACACAAACCAAAAATCTGCTGACTTTATTAAAATATTAACAAGGTATAGTTAAAACTTTTGTACACTTATGCAAATCAGGTTGCTAGAACAAGGGAAAGAAGAGATTCCCCTGGGAGAAAAAAAAAATAAATAAAATCAACAAAGTGAAAAGATCAACCGTCCTTCCACAGCATGACAGCACAACACAAGAGGCAGCAGCTTGGGAATTCAACAAGATAAATAAAAACCCTCCAAAGTTTAAGTAAATCACAGTTTTTAAAGCTAATACATTGAAATGAGGCACACGGTGCCATTCTATAAAATGACTGCATTTGCCAGGGGACAGCAGCAGTATTTTGCTGGCTGTGCTACCCAGGTAAGAGGAGGACGAACAGGGCAGGCACCTCCCTCTGAGCTCTTCACAAGGGTGAGCTCCAGTGGTCCATTCCCTATGTAGCATCAGGCACACAGGCCATGGAGGTTTCAGCACCTATGTGGATGTAGGATCAAATGTATCAGGCTCCAAGGTGGCCCCTGCTGAGGTCAAGGTCTGACACCTCTGAACGTCTTGGTTTACCCAGGAATGGATGCAGGCCAAGCGCTGGCTTTGTGGAGGCTAAAGCTGCTGTGGTCCCCAGTGCTGCCAGGAGAACTGGGATGTAACACCTGGCTTGCAGGACCCATAGCTTATTAGTGTGCTACTGCCTTGGTGGAGCCTAGAACTAAGCATGGTGTTGAGCAGCACCCACGCTTTGCTCTCGTACCTCAGTAGGGAAAATTCCTTTACTTCTGGCTTAACAGCAAGGAAGGGGAGGGGGCAGCTACCATTTGCTTAGTCTTTGTATGTTAATCAGTCCCTAAATTATTAATAGAGAAAAAGAAATTATTTACAAGGTGCTTGACGTAGACATGTCAGGATATAGCAACACTACTGTCAAGAGAAATACTCATAAAGAATCATGAGATATGTCTTGTCTTATTTATTTATCCCATCCATACTCAGAGACCCCTTTCTCCTCATAGCACCTAGGGAGGCAGGAGGAGACTGAGAGACTGTTTAAGGGCAGAATAGACCATACCAAGGGTATGCACCTTTTCTAAATGCTTCACTTGGGTGACAGTTGCACAGAGAAATCAACAGCTTTAGGTTTGCTTTTACTCCTGTTGTAAACATACCTGAAGCTCTGTTTGAAAGAAGAACTTCTGTGGGCACTGGGAACAGTCATAAATTTTATCTTCCTGCCCATGGACCGCAAAGATGTGCTGCTGCAGTTTGTTCGCCTGTACAAAAACTGAAACAATATAGTACAGTTAGTTAAGATTTCTCTCTACAAGGTACCTCATCTTGAACTACACTTTTACAGTTACAAAGACTCTGACAAGTCCAAGGATTCTTCTGCCAGAGAAGTGCCAATACACTCGGTTCAGCAGAATTTCCTTACAAGTAGTCAATTTAAAGTCTCCAGGCTGACAGTCAGCTTACTTCTAACAGACTCTAAATCCTGCATGGATTTTTGATATTTCACATAAAGCTAACGCTGTCCACGGGTAACTGGAAGAACTCAATCATCAGAATAGAGAGGACGTCACCGCTCCTGCAGGGAGCCCTGGGCCCACGGCAGGTGCATCAGATGCATTTTTAATGCAGGACAACTGGGCCAGGAGAAGCCTTGATGGCTGGTCTGGAAGACATGTGGTCCAGAACAGCATTTCTGGCAGACATGGGAATCTGAAAGGGGAGGCTTGTCACAATTTTTATACCTTTTAAATGGGTTGTCTATTCAGTATTAAAAAATAAATAAATGACAATTTAACATCACAGATATCAAAGCACCTGCATTATGATTTTAAATCAACAATTATTCTGACTTCATCAAGTGAAATTTGGAAGCAAAACACAGTGAACCACTGACTTCAGCTGGTTAAAAATAGATCTCATTTATTTTTTGTCTCATTTTATATGAATGATCACCACTGTGTAAAAATAGCTTCTTCGATATACATGTGCACGCAAAGAGTTATTTTACAGCATGTTTCAGGAAAGGACAAATTAACTCCAAACTCACAAAAAAAAAAAAGCAGGTTCTCCAATTGTGGGCCAAACCCCAAGGCGGGTGGGTTTGCCTTACTCCCACCAAAGTTAAAGGAATTGCAGATGTTGCCATGCCCTTTTGCTGACAACAGGTCCACAGTCACACCTCCCTGGTCCTCATCTCTCAAGCAGTTTGGAAATGCAGATGTTAACTACTGTTCTGAAGAGAGTATAAAAGGCAGCATTTAACATGCATCTGCAGAGCTTTTAAAAGCAAGATCACCCAAGATCACTTGCACCGATGAGACAGCTTAAAAGCTGGGAATGAACACGGAGCAGGCCCTGAGACAGGAGCCAGAAAACTGGCCTTAAAGAAACCTCTGTGAGAGCAGCTGGCAAATGATACAGTTGTACAGTCTGGTCTTACCAAACCTTTACTCACGTGAGCCTCACCACTGTGCGTGGACTGTGAACCACCTAGACTTTAAAGGGTCCTTGTTCAGGTGAATAAGGGGTTGCAAGAGCAGGTCCATACCTCGCAAACCCTGCACTTGGAAACACATTGCACCTTGGAGCCTCAAGGTATATCATTTAAAAGGCTTCAAATTGTGAGGGGCAATGCAGAGCCCACCACACGTGGCCATGCTGCTCTGTGTCAAACGCCACAGTGCTGCTCTTCAGAGTGAGCCCCATTTTCAGACAGATGATATTTTGAACATTTCCAAACACAGTATTTCTTTTTTTCCAAGGAAAGGAATACAGTATTTCACAAATCCCCTGAGTGTCATTTCTGGATCAAGCCATGCACGCTGAGGCTTGTCTTGGCCTCCCTGTCTTACCTGTGAAACAAACAGGGCATTTGAATGTGCCTCCCATCCCCTCAAAGCTGTGCTCAATCAGGTGACACAGGAGCTTTGCCGGAGAGTCAAACATCTGGTTACACAGCTTGCACTCATGATTGATGCCTTCTTCTGCAAGGTTCAAATGATACAACTTGTTAGTGACACAGCAGATTAGCATCGGGGATGCAGCAGCAGTTGGCGAGAGAGGCCTGTGCCGGCGCGCACGGCTTCAAGGACCCACAGATACTGCTGTGGCTCTGGCCCCACCAGAAAAGCGACCGAGCTGCTGGCATGGGGCGTTCAGGTGTACAGCCCCGTCACACTGAGGGGTGTTGATTTTCAGCCACGATGCAAACAGCACGGTGACCACCACGCCAGGAGCCCAGCACGGTGACCATCACCCACGTGCCTGATTATTAAATAGTCAAACAGCATTTAAAATTCATTTCAGTGTCAATTCAACAAATAACACTGAAATGGGCTGAAATGCTTCAGTCACCTCTGGTTACACTCCAAACATACAGGGGAGGAAGAAACTATTGGAGAATAGCAGGAGCCCAGAGCAGAGTGTCAGCCTTAATTCTATAACTCTTGGCCTTTTCCAAGTTGAAGAGAAGACCATTGAAGGTATTTAAGTGTCATTTGGAAGGGTAATCTCCATGTCATGTATCTTAAGCACCGAATGCATAGGGCCATATATTCATTCTAGCTGAATTCACAGGGAAATAACGATAGGGAGTTGCAGAAATTGAGAGAACATAAGTGTACAGTTTTATATAAATCAGAAAACACCTAAACCAAAAAAATTGTGGATGGTTTCTGTAAATACTTCATGAAAATGTGCCTTTCCTTCACTATGGCAGCACATGAACTTCTCATGAAAACATATTTTAAAAACTGAAGTAATTCTGTCTGATATACAGTCAGCTTTATTTTTATATCTTCAAATAACAATTTTTAGTTCCCAGATAGCTAAGAAATGGCTACATTATACCATGAACTAATCTCTTGTCAAATGCATTTGGATCTTGTGAATAATGCAAGCCTTCAGAAGTATGGTCTTTACTTGCAATTGCTTTAAATTAGCTTTCTCTATCTTTAAAGGGGCGAAAGAGAGGGAATTTACTGTATTCTATAAGGCCTTTGGAACTCTCAGGATCCCAAAGCCCTTTTACATGGCAGGGAGTTAGGTGCCAGGGCAGGCAGATTGGGTTGTGTGCGGGTGTGCTCTGCATGCAGGGCACTGGGCACAGCCCAGGCGTGTGGTGACTCCTGCCTGTTTGCACTTTGGGATGCTGGCAACTGGAGGCAATTCCCAGGGCACACAGGCTTTGAAGCACCCCACGCAGTGTGAAAAGAACAGCAATTAAAAAAATACAAATAAAAATCTCCATGCAGCGCCTCGTTCACCAGCACATGCTGGTGGTGAGCTGCCCATGGAGGTGCTGAGCTGCCCAGGACACCCCGAGGCCAGGTGAGCTCTGGAAAGCTGTGTGGCAGTGGGTGCTGTGCCCTGCACAGCAGCGCTGGCCCACGGGGCAAGAGCAGGGCGCTGATGGCAAGTGCCGGCACGGGAGCTGAGGAGGGGAAGACGGGATGGGGAGAAGTAAACAGGTGTGTTGGGAAGTAGATAAAAAGAGAAGAGAAAAGGAAAGAGTGAGGAACAGAGAGATAAAAGATCTTGTGGCTCCACAGCAGCAGCTCCCTTAATTCCCTGCACAGCCGCAACTGGGGACTGGGATATTTCTAGGATGCAAGGAGGTTTGCAATTCTCTGTTTGGGCAGCTGCCACAGATGGGCACACTACCATCTTGACAGATGAGTTTCAAAATCTGACCCTCTCCCTTCACTATAGCAAAAAGCTGTTGTTTCCCATCAGACCCTTCCCTGAAAAGTTTTGGCTTTGTGAGGTCTTTGCAATTGGCTCCAGAGGGGAGGAAAGATGCTGAAGGGATATGTGCGTTGTGCTGAGCATCCTGAGCATGCCCAGCCACACAGCTGTGTACAGCAGTCGAATGCTGCAATAAACCTGGAGAGGACAAAGCAGGTACTGGGGGGAATGGAACAAATTCCTTGTATGAGTAAATCAGAGAAATCACGTTTGACATTAATTTTCTACCCTCCACATGCCGGGTATTTGGAAAACAGTGATTCATGTATAGCCTATGGTCCTGCACAAGCACATGTGTTCATAAATACAGACAGACACATACTGCTGATTAGACGATTGCTCTTTTTGCAGCCTAAATACCTATAATTTCAGGAAAATTAAAAAAGAATGACAATGCTCAGCATTTCAATTGAAGTATATTCTTACAAGCTTGGTATGTTTAATTAGGTAACAGAGATTGTGTATTTTCTTGGCTGATCCCTGCAGTATTTTAAATAGTTAAACCCATAACAAACAAACTAAAACTCGAATGAAAAATAATAAAACATAATGGGTTCCTGCAGATCTGGAAATTTATCCCACTCGAGGCAAGACCTTTTGATTTGCAAATCCACTTCTGAATTATAAGGCCTTCTCCTCACCGGTGGGGGTTTTTATTCCACTCCCACAGGAGTCCATTATGTATTTCTTGTGTCTATAAAACCATCCAGGAAGAAAAAAAAAAGGGGAAAAGTACCATGGTTAGCATGACAAACGTTTCTCTTTTCATGCATGTGTATTCAAAATATGAAAATGCCCAAAGATATAGATAGAATTGCTGCTATAATCACTCTCTCCTCTATGGCATTTTACAGCATATTATTTTACACAGAAACACAGTGCATGTATAGGGATACTCAGTCACCTTTGGAGAATAACTTCCTTGAATTATAGAAGATCATATAGGTACATACAAGGCGGCTTTTTGACAATGCAGCGTGACAGCCAAAGCTCCAGCCAAATGTGTGGAGCTGGGCATTAACAAGAGAAAACATAGAATCATTTCCCTCATTTTTATTT
>WEIS01012671.1:0-24741 GCA_013389965.1 Todus mexicanus
CCACTCATTAGACCTTGCTCTAAGGCATGAAGCTTGAGTTTGGATTGCGAGCACGTGCACACACAAACACATGTACAGTTTTTATTTTTGTAGGGTTGCTCACAAGGGTATGGCCATTGGGAGGTACTTTATTTTAGTGAACAATATAGCATATTGAGATGACTATAAATGAAAGAGGGGACAAGAGGCTTCACTGGCATTTCCCCACATTCATCAAAGAACAATGTCAACGGGTGTGTGAAATCCACAGCATTTAGCAGCAAATCAGCCCACTAATGAAAAAACATATGTGGCAAAACAACAATTGTAGCTAAAGTTTCTTGGCTTCCAAAGTGTCACTGAAGCTACAGGAGAAAGGGTTGCTGTTAGCAGAAATACTACAGCTACTTCACCAGCACTCTCCCAAAACTCTGAGCCAGAGGCAAGCCTTTTACTTGACAAAAGGTCACTAGCGTAGTGCTGCCACTGATTTGGGACAATTAAGGGGTAGATTTATTCTGACAGACTTTAGAGAAGACCTACCAAGGCCATTGTTAGGCTCAAGGTCATGCCATACACCAAGGGAGCAGTTCAGGTGCCTACGTAGAGACAGCATAGACAACTCATGGGGTTGGAGCTGCCTATCAATGGTGGGTGGTTGTGATGGAAGAATATTGAGAGCCCATGGCACTTCTGTAGCAGTTGGAGGCAAGGTGGGATGCCTGAAGGTCTCTTAAATTTCACTGTGTGTCACCTGCATTGCTCCCCAGGTAATTGAAAAATGCTTTGGGGACCTCTGTGCCGACAGCTGGCAGTGCTCTATGTTTCTGGAAAATGCTGGCAAGGACATGTTTTCCCCTTGACACATTCCTTTCAAGAGGACTCCCCAGAGGAGCAGGCAGGCCAAAGTCTAGCCTGCAGCTGGTACCAACAAAAGAACCCAAACTGACAAACCCAAATCAAACCAAAACAACAAAACCAAACAAAAAAACAAACCACACCAAAACAAATAAACAAACAAAAACCACAACCAAACAAGAAAAGCAAATCCACAATGGGGAAGTGAGCAGCAGGAGCTGGAGGACGAGCAGAACATCTCCGTTGCTGGGAATCTCACAATGGCTGCAACTGCCCCAGAAACTGATTTCATCCCTTTCACGGTGCTTTTTTCAGAGGGAAATGGGGGACCTTATTGTTATTTATTATGATCACAGCTAGATCTTCAGAGATTTTCTTAATTAGCATCATTAGACACACAGCTTAATCTTAAAATCCTGGGCTTGTCAGCATGGCAAATTAAAACTTCGGGTTTTTTTCTCTTCAATAAGCCAGCTTGGAGAGTGTGTGAAGAAAAACTGGGGGTCTCCTGATAGCTTCAGAGAGTGTGAGAATCTATCTTAAATCTTTGATGACTACAGCAGCCTATACAGAGTGGATGAGCAAGAAGGGTCAGTTCTGTGCCGGAGAGGGAGACCAAGGGTTGCTGCATTTAAAAGACCTATCCTTTTACACAGCAGATGAGCTGAGCATACAGCCTGATGCCTCCCCCCCAGAAAGAGATTCCTCAAAACCCTCCAGGAACAATGGCAAAAAAACCCTGCTCCAGCTAATGAACACTGAGTTCTAGCAGAAAGAAACCTTACAGAAGTGTCTGTGACATCCGCATTAATAGCAAATGAGTTAGTTGTGATTGATGCTGTTCCAGTGAACACCAAAGGAATTAATAATGATTAGGGCCATTATTTTAAAGCATTACCCCCCAAAAAAAACCCAAAGGGAAAACAATTAGATGTCTTCAGTGGTTATCTTTCACAGTATACTTACTGCAGTGATCAGGCACGATATTATGCCTATTAATCAACAAAATGATGGAAAAGTACGTACCTCGTGTATATCCATGAGACGGTCCTTAGAAGCATGTACCTTATTTGCTGGTCTGCTTATGAGTCTGCCGCTGGCACAGATATACACACTGAGGTTTTATGTTTTCCTAGCAGTAGAAGGTGTCTCATGAGTTTGGAAACAGGTTGGAGAGTTGTTCATTAAAACAAAGAAAATAAATAAGACCACCCACGCTTAGGGACAGATTTTGCATTCATAGATCATAAGACCCTGTTTAAGCTCCGCTGAGTCTGAGGGAGAGAAACAAACAGCAGATCTTTCCACTTAATGTTTTGGGATTATTTTTTTTTTAGCTCGTGTGCTCCAAGCCCAGTAAGATCAGTTCTTTATCAGTATTGAAAGGTTGTGATGAGCCTTATCACTACATTTCAGGTGAGGAAACTGAGGATCTGAGATGCCATGAGGTGTTCCTGAGGTCACACACTAATCAGTACAGAGCCAGAGGGAAATCCTGATTTTTGGCACTCTGCATTAACCACTGAGTTAATAATCTCTCTTTTGTTCATCTCTGGTGCGTTGATTCACTTCTATCATCAACAGGTCATGACCCAAAGTCATTGCTCATCTGTGTCATGGTCTTACAATGCAAAATGAGCTTTTAGTAAATCAGCTGAGCCTAATGGGTGGGCTTAAACACAGATGCCAGGTGGGAGAGGGCTGTGGGGACTACCTACCCAATGCAGAAGACATGGTATTTCCATCTGTGTGATTCTTGCACTGACAGCTGGCTAGGACCAGCTGCTGTGAAAGGCAAGCAACACATTCGTGTGCCCAACAGCACCCGTGGATGCAGACTTGTGCCCAGCTCAAGCCTGGATGGTTAATAGTTTTGGTTTATATGCCTCCAGAGTGGGTTGGCTGGGCAGGACTGGTTGGGAGGAAAGATAGTGGAAAAATGGGACTGGCCAGTAACGTGATGTATCTTCATCCTCCCAGATGAGATGGCAGATGAGATTTCAGTGTATCTAAAGCCACAGTATACCAGAATATGAACAACCATACCAACATCTCCTCTTCTGAGGGACAGTTGTTATGCCCACTGTACCCCCATTGTAGCTGAAGAGAGGAAGGAAGGTGAGCTGGAGCACAAGTAAATGACAAAACAGCATCAACTCTCAGGACTGTTTTCCAATTTAAATTCCAGCCATAATTAAGCTCTCCCAGACCACACACAGTTGGCTTCCGTTTTCCTTTTGAAAAATGATCTGGATTTCCCAGCCAGTTCTCTGCACACCTCAGTCACAACTTTGATGATTAATGTCCCCAGGCTGGGCTGAAAATCCCAATGGGAGCCTGTAATCAAATTCCTCATTGATTCCCATGATACAGGATCAGAAACACAATGATGAAGCAATCCTAATTTTGCAGCCAGAGCCAAATGCCAATTAGATCCTCGGCGGGTGTAAACTGAGCTGGCATTGTCCTCCCTAGAAAATATAATGCTCATTTACACCGAGATGAAGATCTGCCTCCCTGGCCTTTCCTGTGCTGTAACCCTGAGCTCCCACTCCCTCTGTGGCCCAACAGTCCACATGGACATGGGCAGAGGTGGTTTTCCATGACTGTGGGTATCCATGTCTCTTCTTTCTCTGTCCCTATGACTGGGACTAAGCACAGACCTTGTTTTAAAGGTCCTTTTAAGCTACTGGGAACCACCAAAGTTTTGCCGTGGAAATGCATCTGTCCATACCTGCCCTTATTTCCAGCCTGAAGAGTCCTTCTGCCCTGGAGCTCTTTGGGTGGTGTGGGTCAGGTTCCTGCACCCTTCTCCCGTGGGCAACACTCTCCTGGCTTATGGTGACAACTCTGGCTCTTCACAGCTTCCAGAGCATCACTGCTCTGCAATGCAGGACATCTCCCCCCACCCCGCCTGACTGCTCAGCATTTGTCACTTAGCCCTTTCTTTCCACATGTGGGCTTAACATTGCTTTCAGAGACAAAATCCTTGTGATTCCACTACCACAGAAATCAAGGCAGGGAAGAAAAATAAAACCTTACAATCTTGTCTTCAGAAAAGACATGGGAGCTGCATAAGGCCTTGCAGAGCCACCCACCCATCTCAAGCAGGCAACACACGTCCCCACCTCCGCGGTGATGCGCCCCTGGTTTGGGAGGTAGCTGTGCCAAGGAGGGGCTACCTTGCACCCCTACAAGAACTGCCCACATTACAAATTGCAGAAGCAAACCAGAATATATTCAGGAAATTAATTGTATGGAAAATTATCCAGGCTATTAAAAGCCACACAAACATGCTGAATATCATGCATTTTAAGCATACACAGAAAAACATCATTTTGAAGAGGATTATTGTTTAAATAGGCAATAGGGGTTCTAGCAGATAAGCTTCCCGCTCCTGTCTTCTCTTATTGTCTGGAGTACATTATCTCCACCGTAATATTCTCAGCTCTCTCCAGGAGTATTGTCAGAGTGAAATGCTATTTTAAAAGTATATGTTTATGTTTCAATAGACTTTGTAATAGCAAACACATCCGCCCAAGACACAGTAAGTGAAAGCGAAAAAAAAAAAAGGAGGAGGAAAATCAAGAGACAGAGGTTGCAGCTTCCCTAGTATTCAGTATAATAAGGATAAATGTTATCCAGTAAAATGCTCGATGGTGGGGTTTTTTTCCTCCCCAATGAATGCAGGAGATCCCTGCATGTAGAGGAGGACTAGCTAATGCTTGGCAACAGGGCAAGGAGCAAGCAGCAAATGCCACTTACACAACAGCAGGTCTGTGCAGGACTCGTTATCCCACCAGTTCAACAGTCAGTTCATTGAATTTTCAAGCTTGAGTTTAAAAGGTGGGAAAACAGCTCAATGCAAGGCCAGGTCGTTTCAGGCTCCCAACAATCTGCTCTGAACTGGGGAGAAGTTTGACTGCCCCTGATCCTGCATCTTGCACCTGCACAGAGGCTCGGAGGCAACTTGTTGGGATGTCTTGGTGTTTCACTTTGCTGTGCGTTTCCATGCACACATGTAGATGGGCCTGGCTGGGCTGTGGCATCTGTACAGGAGAGGGGGCAGAAACTGCCCCTCAGTGTGTAATTCGCTTTTGAAACTGTCAGACATCATTACAATGTATTTCTGAAAGATCTGCTGTATAGAGCGAATTTCTAACAAGCTTCCATGTGATTTTCATCTCTCAAGTGAGGGAAACCTGATAACAATATAGATCCCTTCTCACATCTTGGCATAAAATCATATCTTATTGGTTTAGATCATTCTGTGTCTTTTTTTTTTTTATAGTACTAGTGTTTTCTAGTTCCAGCAGAAAATACAAACACTCAAGAGATCTCATTTTTCTGCTAAATGGATTTTCATTCCACATGAGTTATCTCTCTCTAGATATAAACATACACACACAGATATACCACGTACACCTCCTCACGTTAAATGCCAAAGACACCATTAAATGCAATGTTAAAATAAAAAATCCCCAGGCTCACGCTCAAAAAACTCCTCTTTTAAGCATTTACAATTTAAAAGATACTTAAATAGATGCTCTTCAAACTTGAGTCAATTTTAGCCTCTCTAGTGAAAGTCCATAAAAAAAGCCGAGTAGTAATTTTCAGGGGGAGCTATTCTGGGAACAGTGCACGTGTGACAACTCCATTGTTATATATGGGATGAATGTGTTCTCTACTCGTGCTCACCTAACTTAAATAGGTCAGCTGAATGGAGGCAAACTCGCAGTAATCATAAGAAAATATTACAGAAAGGAATTAATCTGAGGAGAGAAGCATTTGCTTCCTCTCAGGAAAAAAAGAGAAACTACAAAGGCCAGTCTGAATACTGAATTTATGGCAAGCTTTTTCTTACAGAGTCAGAGCCAAAAATCTGCTGTCAGTTACATTAGTATAAATCTGGAGCAGCTCCACTATCATCATTAGAGTTACAGGCCAATTATGTAATGAAAAGAAGTATTTCAGGCTTGCCAAAAATCTTAAATGTAGGTCCCGCTTCAGGCCGTGCTGAAAGCCTAGATAACTGGCCTGAATTTCAGCACACCCTTCACCAGCGTTCCCTGTCACTTACCTGTTATTATGACACCTATCAACAGTGGATGGGGGGATTTCTACTGTGTAATCAGGCATTATTTGACCTCGAGTTCTGGGAGTAAAGTGTAAGTCAACCCACTGACTTCTCATGTCTTTGATGTTAAACTCTACGGACAAAATACTATTCAGAAGAGCCTGATAGATGGCTGGATAAAATATCCAGAGAGATCTTAATGCATTCATTTGCCCTTCCTTTAAGGTATGGTTGTCAAAGGAGATCATATCACCAACAGAACTGGCGAGTTTCAGGATGACCTGGGATGTTTTAGGTGGCAGGGTCCAGAGGAAGATAATCTCTAACTTTGAGAAAGTACATGGAGCTACTGACCTCTTGCTTCTTGCTCTTCCCCACAACTTCTAAAGGAGAAGTTTCAAGGCAGCAGCCACAGCTTGATTTATAGTGGATTGGGTATTTACACATCCCGGGTTAGCTAAAAAGCTGAATTGTGGGCACAAGACAGATTTCCCTTTAGAAGACTGATATAACCCTTACCAGCTCTTCTTCTTTCCCTCTCTTACAAATTCCCAGTACTGAAGCTGATGATCTTCCATTAAAAAGGAAAAAAAAAAAAATCCTTGCAGGAATCAGAAGAAGTTGGTACAAAACTTCAGCCACGGCTGGAGAGCAGGAACACTGATCGAATTCTTCTTTACTACACTGTTGAAATGTGAAATGTAGAGTTCACAGAGTACCTGGTGTGGTCTCTTCCTCCATCTTCTTGAAGATGCAGAGTATGTAGAAATGTGAAGGGAAAAAAAAAGGCAGGTTATTCCCAGAGGTGTAATTGGCCAGCAGTGCCTGGATCGTAGCCAGACGATCAGAGGAAGAGAGGAGAGCACTGAGTAATGAACCGCATGCTTTTAATTTCACTTAAGAACTCAAAGCAGGAAAATCTGAGCTGTATCCATGGGGATTGCAATCAATAGCCAAGCAGATAACAAAGAACTAGTGCTTGGGATAGAACATTGCCTGGGCCCATTAGTTTATTGCTCAGCCTTTCTTTGGGGACTTGCTCTTTCTTGCCTGTGTTTTTGGCTCCAGCTCTGAATCCTTCAAACACTAGGGAGCAGCAGCTTCCTTTGCAAGCCTCCTGGCTGCACGGTGGGGCTGTTGCTGTCAGCTTTTGCCATGTGCCAGCCCTTAAAATAAAGAGAGAGAAGCGGAGGGAAAGGGAGGGGGGACTGGTGGGAAAGCGTTCCTGATGATAATTTGATTGCATGCATTAATGATCAAAGTGTTGCAGACTAATTACCAACACTTACCTCTCAGATATTAAGTTATCATTTATTCCCCCACCCCAGCTTTAGCTTTGTGTCTACCCCCTGTTCAGGGTGACTGTCTGCAGCCTGAAACCTCGACCTGCACCCTGACATGCTGACACCCCGAGCAGCCTGAGGAGCTCCCAGCCAGGCTTTTAAGGAGCATCCCCTCCACAAGACCACCATGTGTTCCCTTTGGTGCATACTCTTCAGTTTCAGGGATCTTGGGGAACCAGGTCAGCCTGGGAGAGGGAAGCAGAGAAGGTTTTGCCATGATATAGAAGGATTCTTGAGGAAAAAATATTAAAAAGTCAGCCTCTTCTTCATTGCATCTCCAAAGATTAATCCCTCAGGGTGGATACCTCGATGCAAGGTGCATCTGTGGGAGTGATCCCAGCTGGGTACCCGCCAAGCCAGAAATGCAAATAATGACAGTCTCAAACAATGTGCTTTTCTATGCTGCTTCCAGCATCCATTTTAACTAGCCAAATGCCAGCCTGCTGCCATCTGGTAACATGAGGTAGTGGCAGAGGGAATCTGGGGGTATTACCAGTTACAAACAGGTTGCAGAGGAGGAGATTTCTTTTTAACCTGGGCTTTTCATACTCAGAAATGAACACTAAGGATTCTGGTAATGATGGAGATTGAGGAAATACTCCTTTAAATGTCCCCTCTGCATCTGCCCTCTGTGGCATCAGGAAAAGCATCCTTGCCTCTTTCAGTGCCTCCTTTCTCTGGGGGAAGGGCAAGCAGGAGCAAATGCTGGGTTGGATTTTATTCTATGTTTTTAATTAGATTATCTTTAATTGACTAACACCTTCCCCTGAGCCATCTTGCTCTGCTCAGAGACAAAATACCACAGAATTGGCCCATTTTCCAAGAGCACTGTGGTATTTCCTCTCTTCCCGCAGATAAATAACCTCCATGCAGACTTGGCTACCAGCTTGCAACTGCTAGAAATAACCAAAAAACGAGGACCAGATTCCCAACCAGTGGCAATCAGCTTTACCAGAGTGCAAGAGTTACATCTCTTCTGCATAATGCTTGCAAGGGACTATTCCTGGTGATCTTTGGTCTTTTCCACTCCATTCCTTTCACAGAGTGAAACTGAAGTTGTTCCTAAACAAATCTTCCAAGCTGCTAGAGCAGCGCTTGAGATACAAGTGTGTCCAAGCATCCTTTTGACTCCTTCATTCTGGACAATGGCTGCGTCCAGGGAGGTTCCCGTGTGTGCAGCTTGATGCTGAGCATCTCAGTGATGTTTGCAGGCAGCGGCTGAAAGCATCTAGAGCCCAGTGAGGCAGTTTCGTTGGAGCGCACACACAGCAGATGAGATGTCACTTTGTTTACTTACACGTACTGTGCACAAACTGCCCATTATTGGCATTGCAGAGTTACTGGCTGCAGGAGGCACAGCATCGTCTTTCAAATGGCTGTAATGAAAGTGGGTCAGACATTTTCCCTTCCTGGGGCAATCCTTTAGCATAAGCAGGGATTTAAGTGTGCACAATTCCCATTATCTGCGATTGTTATACTCTTTCTCACAAAGAAAGGGCTTCATAATTTGACCAGATCTGTCAAATGCACACACAGCGATGAAAATGGCCTATTAGATGATAGGGGGTTGCCCTTTCAGTGCTGAGGAAGGGCTCAGCCCTCCTGGGAGAGGATGATNCAGAATAGGACGTGTTGTAAGAAATCCAGTCCCCATTGTAGCCTTAAAAATTACTTCTGTGGTTCTCCTTGAAAGAGAGCATGTTTCAAAAGCATTTGCTGAGCTGACCTTGTTTCACGATGCTTTTCCTCTTTGGAGGATGTAAGGTTAGTAGAGGAAAAGGGAATTTAATAGGAAGGAAGCAAGGAAGATAAAGAGAAATCCTATATTGCACAGGAAGGAAAGTTGAGGCTGAAGAAAAATAAATTAACACATCCCCCTCCCCTCATCAGCATCATCAGCATCATCCAGTTAGGTCTGAAGGCGAATTCTGCGTCTGTTCTTACTGAAAGATAAGATAATGCAAATAGCTTCTGATCTGTTATCCTCCCCATTTCCCAGGGAACTCAGTGTTGGTGTTCTCAGGTAGCAGGGCTGTCTGGCAGCCCCTGGGGCTGAAACCCCTCCCAAGGATTCGGAGGTAGATCCAGAGGGAGGACAAGAAGGAGAAAGTTGTTGGGGTTTTTTGTCCTTTTTTTGTGTTTATTTCAGAACAACTGAAGAAATTATACACCTTGACTAACAGGTGCCACGTACTAATGAGCATTTGAGAGCTTCCATGTTTTCAGATTCCAAGGTGGAAGCAAACCAGCACACATACAAAAAAAAGTGAAACATGATGAGAGTGTCCCTCTCCACAAGACTCCTCAGCAGTCGTCAGGGAGTCAACTTTCTAGTGATGACCTCCAACAGATCCAATATTTGTTCCACTTCCATGAGTCTCTGCTCACCACTCAGAAAGATGATATTTCTAAATGCCAACTCATCCAACTCTACCCCTGATCGGAGGAGAATTCAGTCTGGCTGTTGCCTCCGTACTGGCAATAATGATTCTTCAAATGGAAATTAGCCGACAGATTTGATGATGATACACGAGCCAGAAGAGAATACAGCTCGCTCTGCCATAGCTCTGCTATCTCCTCAGGGAAAACAGGAGTAAAAATCCATTTGTGTTTGCAAACAAGATATGTCTTGAATGTTCACTGGGGACCTCTTGAGCAAGGAGGTGCCAATTTTACTGTCGTTTTTCTAGACATCACATAAAACCTGCAGCACAAGTGCACGAGGTATTTTCTTCTCCAGTAAAGACCTTTTGCCTTTGTGTCCTATACTGAAAGTGTTTCAATTCCCGGAGGAATTTTTGTCCTTCGTAATGTGATTACTAATCTGGGGATCTCTCATGCAGAAAAGGAGAAGGGGAGTCCAGAGTTTGTCTTTTCCTTCCCTTTCACTTAAGGCCGCTGATAAGGACATTGTTGGTCAGTCACACAGCTGTAACTACTGGCTCTTCATCAAATCTACCAGGACCACATGTAGGTCAACAAGGTTTTCTCATTAAGACAAGAGGGAAGACTCAGGTCCCTGAAGACCTTACCTTCCAGTGAAGCCCATGAAATTTAGGACTTGGGCAGCTCTGAGAAGGTACTTCCAGCTCCCTGGAAAGTTAACTTGCAGGGTAACTCACAGCTCCTTGCAAGCTCCTCTTGAAAATACTTCACATGTACATTTTAGTGAGAATTTACCCAGAAACTGGGTTTTACTGATAAACTTTTTCTCTTCCCCCCCCCAACCCCCCACGAAGCTTGCAGTTCTGAAAATGTACCTAGCAGCTAAGGACAGACATTTAAGATTAGAGGCAGAAAGCTATTAGTGCTCTCAATTTCTAATTAAGGAGAAAAAATCTATAGCAAATTAGCCACCTAAGTAGGAGATAGCACCATAAATACCTTTGTAGACCTTGGGCCAAATCCTTTTGCTCCCACTGTAAATGACTGTTACCCTATGCTCCACGTTTATCTCCATAAGTGGATCTAAGGCAAGAAAGCTTCATCAAATTCAAACAATGAGTATAATTTTACAGAGCAAATTAATGAGAAGTCTAATTTAAGATCATGGACACTAGCTCAAAGGAAAATTTAGCCTGAATATCTAAAAACACTACATAACACATCTATGAAACTGAAGATGTGTCGCTCCACAGAAAAAAGAAGAAAGGACATTTAAAACCAGACTGGAGAAAACGCCGTGGCACTGAGGGAGAAGCCTGTGATGAGAAGGGAGCACAGAATAAGTAAATAAGGCTTTTTGTCCTGAATTTTTGTCCTCGATGAAGGGGGAAAGCCTTCCTGAGTTTACAGTGACAAAGAGAATGTTGCTGCAATCTCTTTTCATTTAAATTAGCAGGTCATCCTGGGAGATGCGGGGAGGAGAAGGAGGGAGAGGAGGCGATCTGCTTCAAATGACTAAAAGAAAAACAAGGACATCTCAAAGGATGAAGCGAATTGCTTAGAAAATGGAGTTCACTTACATATGCCAACTTAGCATAAAAAGGCACTAAAATGCAGAAGTCCCTGAACAAAATACAGTGTATACAGCAAGTTGGAGACATGGTCACAGGGAGTTTGTATCCAGGTGCCGGCTTGGTAATTGGGTCAGTGTCTGCAGATTCATGAGTACAGGTGTCCCACAGGAAAGCAACAGAGCATGCTCGTAACCTACCCTGTATCTCCTGAATCCATCATCCATCCCCAGATAGCTTAATTCATTTAGAAGAAAAAAAAAATAAATCATTTGTTTCTAACCCCCAAATGAGGCAACAAATTTGACAGTGAAAGAGAGAGAGAGAGAGGCTGACTGTATGTCCTTGATAGGCTCTTTGCTTTCCCTTGGTAAGCCATGAAAGGTAGATTAAAAAAAGAAACTGTTGTTTCAGACTTGCATCCCCAAATTTTTCCCTTGTCATATCTGCTCTGCTCTGTCCTCTGAGGGTTTCTGCAGGCTGTCTGTTGCTCTCTGAAAGAGCAGCCTTTACAAAGGCTGAAAGCTGTATGCATTTTGCCTCCTGCCAGTGTCTTGTTCACAGAGCCATCTTGCTGGCAGCATGAGGACAGCAGGTCTGAACATGCCCTGTGGCATGATAATAAGCCAGGGGCATTTGGGGAGGACGCTTCTGGACAGGCCTGGGGTGCCCACAGGCTCACGTGAAGGTAGGTGAGCGTGTCTGTCTTCAGGATGGCCCAACAGAAAGTTTCCACAACCCTGTTGTCCTTCTCAGCCTCTTCCACCAGCACCTTGCATGACATGACAAGCATCACCCACAGGTTCCTCTCTCCAAGAAGAGAAACCTTTGCACAGCCAGCAGTTTTATTAGGGATCCTTCTTTTAATATTCAAGCTCCTTCATGGTAATAGGGGTGGAGGTGGGTAGAAGAAAGAACCCATCTGGCCCTTGAGAAGGACTTGGCAAGCTTTGTAGTGGTCTTAATCGCTGTGAGATTTGCTGGCAGCCACAAACTGAGCTCTAATCCAGAAAACCTTCCTCCTGTGGTTTAAGAGATCATAAAGGGCAGACTTAGAAGAAGAAGTCTATAATACTACAGAGTCTCTGGGTAGCGTGAAGACCCATAGGAAAGACCTTGCAGCCTAGACCAGTCACTGTGGTGGTCTAAATTAGAAGAGGAACATATCCAGTCAAATGAGTAGCTCAGAAGTGCAAGAGGCAGTTGATACCAACCTAACCAGGCTGGACATGAGCAGTATTTTCCCCAAAGTATTAGCCCAGGCTAATGAAGTTGTCTCATGTTATTTGCACACACACTGAAATCACAGAGTCCACTCTAAGGGTTGTAACACAATGATTATTGTAAATGTAAGATCATGAGCAGGGTCTGCTATTTGTCTTCAAAGCAATTTTGCTATTAGAGAGGAAGAAGAAAACAAATCAAACAAATTATATTTGTTTTATAGTGATCAATCTCTTCATCTGACTCATTTGGCCAGTTTCCATGCTCATCGGGTGTGACTGCCTATACAATTCTCCATTGTTTCTAATGACCTGTTCAGACTTGGGTTAATTGACCCACTCAGACATCTTTCATTAGCCTTCTTATTTTAATAAAATGCACTTGTGAAATGCATAAATACTGAGATTAATCAAGATAAAAAATACAGTTAAAGAAGGTTCTTATTTAGCTGTTTTCCTCCTTGCTTTTCTCTGTGTAGTGGTTACAAGCAGGCAAGTGGCAGTAAAGGAAGATATAGTGCAACACAAAGGTTTCCTAATTGCTCCTTCTGATTGCAAAGAAAAGGCTCAGCCAATAACTGCACCTTCATCAGAAGGGAATTAATTTGAAGCCCATTGTGTTTCTGGCTATCTTGGTTCAAGCCTTGAAATCATTTTAAACCTGTTGTAAATACCTGAAAAATGTGTAATTAACAGTCCCTTACAAAGGTACTTCTTTGATGACCTGAAGCCACAGGAATGGTGTTCAATATTTAAACCTCTTGCAAGCTGAGAGAACAATATCTAAATTAGTAATAAACTCACTGACACCTCCAAGCAAGGCCAGTGGCTGGAAAGGCAAAACTCCCATCAATTTTCCTTGAAATACCTGCTGAAGAAACTCAGCATTCAGTTGAAATCCCTCCTGAATTTCACTGAAACTTTTCACTCCCCAAAATTCCACTGCAGGGGTAGGATTTGTGATGTGAGTAACTTGCCTGTGTCTATAATATTGGCTATATGCACACACTGCATTAGCTCAGTAAAGGCTGTTTGGAATTTCACCTAGGAAGCAAGCTGTGAACCCCAAAAGACCTTTCTCTGCAGGTGTTCAAGAGATGATGAAAGAGCTGTTCACTTTGATGTTTACGCTCAGCCCTGCTCAGCTTGCCAGTTGCCTGGAGCTAGCAGCAACTAGGGCCAGAGGTGGTGGCTATCTTAAAAGACCATCAGATTGAGGGTGAGGTGAAAAGATGGGTAAGGAAGACAGATGAAACCCAAGCCTTTGGAGGACAGCACCTCAAGGTTAGCTCAGCACATCCAAGTAACTGATAGGGATGGCCAGCATCTGGGCTTGACAGACACACGCTTAGGCCTTCTTATTCATTCAGCCTTCTTTTCTTATTCAATGCCTTATTCCTATGCTAAAATGAACTCTCTGAATGGGCAAGTATGGCAAAATTAGAAGGCATTGTAGCACTGAGAGAGGGAGCATCAGGTAGTGGCACCTTTTAGGAGGAGAAGAGAGGGTTTGTGGGGAGGGGTCTGCTCAGAAAGACCCTGGAGAAGTCTGCAGCCAGCCCTGTAATTGTGGCAGTCTTATTAATAAAGCAAGAGCACTCTAGAAGACATATGATCCAGAAGAAGCTCAGGGATTAAGGAGAAAGCTTTGCAGAATTTTTCAGACACCATCAGACATGCTTTAATATCAGCCAAAGCTTACTGGAAAAGAGTGAACAAATAATCAGACGTAAACCAATTCTTCCCATTTTGCCATATTTTTCTACTTAGTTTTTAGTATGTGGGGGAAATTTTGATCTTTGAAACACAATTAAAAGGACTGGAAGAGGGGACTGTACTTTTCCTCTCAACAGGTTCCGAGTTGAATTAGCTCAGTTTTCAAGTCAGTTTCTTTGTTTTAATAAGATTGCCAGCATATGTTTAAGGGTTTTATACTAACATAATTATGTATATAGATCAATAGAAATGCATATTATCAAGTAGGTACACAAGTACGCATTATAAAGTATACACATCTTTCATACAGAAATCGTTATGTACAGTTTAGCATTTTGGTGATTGACACAACATTATTATAACTAAATTGCAAAGCATCCTTTTCTGTAACACCTGCCTTGCTGTTTATTGCAGAGAAGACAGATGGGAGTTTTGGGACTCCCCACATTATCCCTTCCACTTTTATTTTGCATTAATGCTCTGGCAGGAGAGGAGGCCCCATAGGCAGCAAAAGTGGGCAAGTCTTCAGTTTGCAATTTGGTTTTAGATGTCTCTATGCCCAGGCCACAGGCACACCAAGGCACACCAGGCTGCACAGCCTTGACATCTTCCTTGCATTGAGGTTGCACATACTGGTAGCAATCAGTGGGCACCAGAATGTCCTCCTGAAGTGGAGGACGCTGCAGTTCCCATTAAATTGTGCCCTGAATGCTGGCAGGTACAACCTGTGACTCACGTTCACCCGGGGACAATAGCGCTTATTTTAGCACTGGCATTAGGGGATCTCTTGCAGCCTGCTCTCTTTGCTTGCTGCAGCTCCTTTCCGCCTTGTCTCCAACCAGTAGTATGGATGGCCATTTTGGCAGGGTTATCATTCTCTGTGGTACCCTGGAGCCCAGGATACATTTACACACTGTAATAATACTGATAACGATAATAATAAATAAAGCTGGAATCTTAGGAGGACATTTATTTTAATGATTCCAGCTCTGCCTGCTACATTCAGAGGTAATATCAGCTATCCGTCTACGTCTTCTTTAATCTGGCCAACTAATTTGAGGTAATATTTATCACATAAAAGCTCTGGGTATTTGCAAATATCTCTTCTGTCCATTCGTAAGGCTGAAAACTTGGATTTCCTGAAGCAGAAGGTCCCCAGAGCTAGCTAGTCCAGGTTTGAGGCATTTTAAGTTCTGAGCTCTATCCTGCAAGTGCTGGGCACTTCTGCCTGGTGCAGGGCTCATTCACCACTCCCAGACTTCGAGGAGAATATAGAGAGGAATCCCGTGATACACATCCAAATAATCTCCCTTCTTCCAACTCTTCACGGTTCAGGGATGTATTGAGCCAGAGATGCAATATCTTCCTGGTTAATAACCAGGTGGTCCCCTCTTCCATGAACATGCTCATTCGCTTCCTGAACCTACACAGACTTTAAGTATTGCAAATTTCCTGTGGAAAGGATTTCCACAGCTTATCCACACTCTGGGCTGAGAACATCACCCTTGTGACCAGTCTATGCCTACTGAGTGCTCTCCTTATTTGGTGCTCTCTTACTCCTCTCCTGGAAAAGATGGGGCCCCCTAGGTCCCCCTGGTTTGCAGAGTTCACCATGAAAAGATTTCAATCTGGCCGCAGATGCCTGCACCTCTGTGGGAAACTCACTGAGCTCTCATGCATCTTACAGCAGCCTGAGAGACATGTCAAGGGAAATTACTGGGCAGCATCTCATATGTGCTCTATCTCTTAAGAAGGGTCTTGGTGAGCGGTTCAGAAAGAAGCATCTTTCAGCAGACTGAGGCCTCCTTTTTTGTCTGACAGGTTGAGTTCTCACACTCTTTTTCTCTCGCCTTGTCATCCAGTGGGATGACTCATGCAAATGAAGAGCAGCTGAACTTAAATAAGAAAAGTACTTAGGGACTATCACTATCAAAGGCCACAGAACTTGGGGAGAGGGAGGGAAAAGCGTATTTGCGTAGTCATCGTGACAGTCGCCAGAGCAACAATTAGGTTCTTCCTTGCTGATGAATTAACAATGCTTCAGCTGCAGTATCTGCTCCCCAGTTTCTATCCAGGAGAGTCAGCCAGGCCTTGAGGAGTTTAACTAGAACTTGCAAAAATCCTCGAAAAGAGGAGAACTTCACTTTAGAGAGTCTGTCCTCCCCCAGGACATCCCTGGGGAGATAACTTGCCAACTCACCCACTTGGCTAATGAGTGTCAGTGCTACTCTATGCAAAAACTCCTCAAGGTGAATGCATCAGATAGGAACATACACAGGTACAAAGCCACACAGAGGAAATCTTTGTTTCGTACAGAAGAAAAAACAAATGAGTGTTTGTGTGTGGGAGAGTGCCCTTTCTTGTCCCTCATTCTCCCATCTTCCTTGCAAGCTTGAACTCCTTCAATAAAAAGGGACAGTGTTGAAAAGGTGCCTCTACGTCTACAAATGCAGGCTTGTCTATACACATATGGCTAAATCACTACTGAAACACCCTCTTAATTAATAACATGACCTTGTTAAAAAATGGCATCTAACTGAACGTGCTAATTCCTACTTATTTCTAAGTCGTGTTTGCTCCTTTGTTCCCAGTAAAAACAAGTGTTCGCTTAGCTCCACGGAGTGCAAAGGCAACTGGTCCTGTTATTTTCCTGATTGCACAACCTCTAGTGATGGCATAAGGCATGGAAAAAGCAGGGCTTGATTTTTCCAAGTCCCAAGCAGAGTTTCCAATGACCAGTCTTAGGGAGATCATCTGTCAGCCCAGAGCTTGGCTCTTTTAGTTCTGCGGGTGGCTGGAATGAGGCTGAAGATGGTATCCCTGTTGTCTGCAGGATCTCCAGCCTCTGAGCAGCAGGTCTTCTCCTGCACCTGAGCAGGGGGCAAGTGTGGGAGTGGGAAATGTGGGATTCCCTCTCTGTGATCCCATAATTCTCCTGAGGTTCCAGAGTAAACTCTAATGCGCAATACTGTCTCCAGAGAGCATATATTCCTAGAGAACCTACTGCTCTGGGAAGCTTCCCATGGACATGCAATATTCCTCCTTTTTAAGGGGGTGAGTGGCAGAACTGAAATAGCAAAACAAAACTGAGAAATCCTTTCTGTCTCCTGGTATCTTTGCTACTTCATTGCTTTATAATAAATGCACATTCCCAGCTGGCCTGAGGGCTCCTCTCTCCTGCCTGGGCAGAGGTGCTATTCATTCACTGTTCACGGGGGAGGGAAGGAGTCACATACTCTCCTTTCACAGTTGCATAGCCCAGAATCAAGAACTCTCCACAAGGCACTATCTAATCAAAACCAGACACTCCCTAAGGGCACCATATACATTTAGGAAACAAGGACAGTCAGATCTCCATGACCAAACTTCTCAATGAAGGAGAGGACGGTCTTTTTTCCACTGTACTCCCCAACCTCGCTTGAAAAATAGAACACTATTTTCCTCTCCTCCTCCCCAGTTCCCCACCTCCAAGTCCCAACACAAAAGCAAACCGAGACATAGCATGTCCGCAGCTCACCCTGCCAGAAACACTGCTTGGGGGATGCACCTGTGGCTAATTCCCTGCTCAAGACAAAGAGACTCGCAACATAAAAAATGCATTTCTTCCTGACTTCCCCACGGTGGGGCTGAGGGAGGACATCCACAAACAAGGCAGCAAGTGCTACTAGCAAGATGAGAGAGATGTCAAGGTAGCAGGATTCCTGGGTTTAATTTCCAGTCCTCCCACTGCTCACTGTAGGGAGTGCAGAGAAGTCATGCTTAACCTGCCTCCGAGACAGTTTATTTCATGTCATCTCGGTTAATTTTGTGCAGTCTCAAAAAAGTCATGCATGCATTCACCTTGTTAGTGCCTGTGTGTGAGATCGCACATGCAATAAAAGCTAGTGCCTGCCCATCTCTGAGATCTCACGATCCTGGCACATGATAAAAGAAGACCCATGGGATTGCTGGTAGCCTCAGCATGTGGGCTGAGAGAGGTCTGGGCAGGAGCAAGGTGGAAGCTGCAGTGTAGCTCCTGAGGGACAAGGAAAGGTCTGTCATGTCCAGATTTACTGAGAGGTTGACATAGACAGCAGGTTCTTGGGAGGAAAAAGATACTGCTCTTCAATTTTCAGTTATCCAAGGCATCATCTTCCAGTGTCTGACTGGTGAGGAATGGGTTGCCCATGGGGTAATACTGGTAGAACAAGTTGATTTCACAACTGTCAGCTATAAATCACCTACCAGTTCTAAAATCTCTGGGGCAGAAGCAATCTCCATTCTCCCTGTTCTCTGCTTAAGACTGTGAAGGCCTTAAATCCTGATTACAGCCTCTGAGTACACCCACAGGACAAACGTGGAGAGAAGCAGCAACTTTGCAAGGAGCAAAGCCAGAGTTAGACTGTGAGAAGGAAGAGCCACTGGGAAAAGGGAGTTAAAACTGATGTCTTATTCCCAAGTGTTTTTCCTGCTGAAGTAAAGGGGTACTTAAGGATGGACCTTAATTCCTTCCATGTAAAGCACCAAGTGAGGCCTGGCAGTCCTGCCACCCTTCTCTCCTAGTTCTCGGTGGAAACCTAGAGCTTTCACTCTTCCCTCTCCATTACTCGGTGTGACAGTGTGATGAACACACTGCTTTGGGAGGCAAAGAAGGGGACAGCTCAAAATGGAAAAGAAAGCATTGAAATGGATGATTACATGTGAGAGAAAAAGAAAAAGCCCACTTTCCTCCTCACAAAGGGAAGCTGCTGGCTGATTGCTTTAGGCAATACACAGGGGTTGCTTTGTAACATAGTTTTCTATCCAGGGTCCTCTTTTAACTGCTGCAATAGAAAAGGAGGGGGAAAGAAAGAATGGAAGTGTATTCAAGACCTCTTCACAGAGAAATGCCCAGCCCACCGTATGAGGCTTTTATCTACTCTTTTAAGAAATAACTACATCTGGTTGAGGCTTACAGAACTCCCAGTTCTCATCGCTACCAAATACCAAGCCCAGATGGCCATTCCAATTCCCCCTGGAGTTTTCCAAGCACCTCTTACCACTTCTCTTCCTCTCAGTGACTGTGTTTTCTGTAACCTTCCTTGCACAATATCACTGTGTCAGGTCAGACTCACGTGACTGGTCGGTGTCTCCCCACACTGTGACAAAACAGACATATTTTTAACGCTACCATCACCCCATTTAGCTGAAAAAAGGGCTGGAGGTGAAGGGGCAAGAGCAGGAGTGTATGAAGCATCAGTCAAGATGAGAAAGATAGGACCAAGTCTGGGAGATGTACTAGCTATGGTGATGGACAAAACTCCTTTTTTCTTTTAACTGTACAACCCCTCAGTGACTTCTTCCTTTCTCATGACAACATTAGTCCTGCACTCATCAGTTCACGTACTAAACTTGGCACCATGGGAAGCAGCTGCTTATTCCAGGTCTCCCTCAAGACCCTCTGTGTCTGCCCAAAGCCATGTTCCTCCAGAGCTTCTCATGCCTTACCTTGCACTGAATCCTGTATTTTACACCATTACTTTTCTCACTGGCCACATATACGTTTTCAGTAAAGATTTTAGCTGCTGGGAATTGCAAAGGAAGAAGAGTGTTCTTGTGTACGTGAACTTCTCTGTGTTGCCTCCCTTAGGAACTGATCCAGAATTTCTAAATCCCCCAGCCTGATTTCTAATGCACAATGATTTACAAGTGTCCCCATTGTCTTACCCGTGGACTCTCTTTACATCCTGTAATTTATTTCAGGGAAGCAGATTTTCCTTTTGAATGATGTGAAAGCATTTGCCTGACATGATGGGGATTTATGAGTTGTGGCTCACGGCTCCTCCCCCAGGACCCATAAAAGCTGTACACTGCAGGGGGTGAGGAGGGGAGAGCAGTGCTTGCAGACAGAACCCAATGGACATGGCTTCCTGGTGACACGAGATATTTATGTATTTGCCAACGTTTTAGTATAAAAATAAGGAGAGTTACTGAGGTGTGTGTGGGAGTAGGGAAGGAACAGCAAACTGAACCACAGCCATCAATCTCCTGCCTGCCTGGGGTGGGGAGTGGAGAATGGACCTCAGTCACGCTGGCTTTGCAAGCAACCGTTACATAAGGATGCTGGTGGAAAATTTTCCCAGGCTCCTGGTTTGTTGGGGTTTTTTTCAAAGTCTTCTGCCCAAGACCTCTACATTGAAAAATAGCTCCAAGTAGACAAGACCTGTGTATGATAACACATTAGCAAATGTGATGCAGGAACATGGAGAGCTGGGGGGGTGTTTTCCTGTGTGGAAGCTGAATAAAGAAGAGAGACCAGTTCAGGCTCAGTGATACCACTACTCCTTGGTAACTGGAGGGATTCAGCCCCAGGATTGCTGACCGTGTTTGTCAGCTGGATTATGTGCAATGACTTTCAACTCGTGTGGTTGTTAACTGGCAGCCTTTCAAAGCCAAAGTGGTTAGTATTATTAACTTTTGGTCCCATTAAAGAAGTCCTAGGCTGCTTCTCTTCCACTTCTACCATTTTGCCTTTTCTTCCTCCCTTGCTTCTCTCTTTCTCTCCCAGTGGTGTTTTTCTTCCTGAGCTGTGACTGCAGATGAGGGCTGAAATTTCTGCCTTTCAGTTCCATTCCACACAGAAGGTCTCACCCAGGTCAAGAGCCTCTCCAGCTGCATGGGGATGATACTGAGAGCACTTCAGGCTTTTATGGGCTTGGAGAACATCCTTGTTGACTCATGAATTGCTGTTTATGTGCTCTGGCGTGGAATGCAGCTGCCCCTCAAGTGTGTAATATGTTCCTCGACCACTGGGTTTCTCCCTGAGTTTTGTGGGCAGTAGCTCGGAATCCCACACAAATGCAGCATCTTCACAGCACCTCTGAGAGACAGAGGTGGTAACACAGAAGGATCAGTGAGCATTCCCAGGAGCTCAGCACAGCACAGGGAAGTTTCTATAAAGGGGGGAATCATGCTGTGAAGAAAACTTGAAACAATACAAAAAGTGATGATTTTAACTATTTGGAGGGGGCTTGCATGCAACTTCTGGTTTTGACTTGTTTCAGTAACAAGTCATTAAGCATTTCTGTATATGTATGTGTTCACAAATTGTTTGTGGATAGTCATTTGGCTTGTACCATTTTGTGCTTTAATTGTAAAGGATGAGCTTTTTATAGAAGCATATTTCAGCTTATAGGCTACCCTGAGGATACAGCTGTCTTGTAATTCACAGTGTGTTACTGGTCAATGAAGTCTCTTGATATTTATTTCATCTGTAGAAGCAAAACTTTATTTTCCAAAAGCTGAACATTTCCATGTGCAAGAAGAGGATTCTGGGTACTCATATTTAGATGCAAGTACTTCTTTTCTGCACCCTTCAAGGAAACATTCTCAAGGAGGTGGATGAAAGAGAAATGGACATGGGTTGGTCAACCCGCTGCTGCAAATTCAAGACATCCCCGCCCACCATGTGTTGTATTTGTCTGACAAAAGCACCAGTCAGTTCCTGAAGCCACACGTGTTCTCCTTGGGGATCTGCAGTCCAGTTGTGTTCATCCCAACACATGTGGCCTTGTCACGCTGGCATGGCAGGCAAACAAAACCTTGTAACTGCATGCTTTGTGCTACTAGCTCCCCATGAAAGGCTGAGGAGAAGATGCTGCCTGCAATGAGCTGTGCCCAGATAAAAACAAGCAGTTCTTAATGCTGTACATCTTATTAATTTCCCTGTTTCCACTTGAGCTGTGCATCCTGGAGGAGTGGTGGGCTGCTGGCACTGCAGCTACACTGCCCCTTCCATCCTCCCCTCCCACCCCTCTGTTCAGAAACGACCAGCTGTGCGCTGAAGACACAAAAAACAGTTGGAGCGAGAGTCAGTGGCAGAGATACTGGGAAGGAGGGTGGCTGTATGGCACGCAGGGACTTGAGACACGCAGTTGCCACATGAGATCTGAAGCACGCCAGCTGTCAGGACACACCCCTGCAATCTGCTGGTGCGCGCAGCACTGCAGAAAAGGGCTTTAAAAAGGGAGGAAAAAAACCCAAAGTAGCATTAAAAAATATTTACCCAAAGTTCAGGAATCTGTTATCAACAATTTCTCCAAGGCTTTCTGCATGCCAGTGCAGTTATGAATACCCATTCTGCTGCAAGCAAGAGTGCATATGGAGCGAGGCAGCACATCACAAACAGCTTCTGAGCACCACAGCAGTTGCTTGTCCCCACTGCCCTCCCAGGCATGGATATGGGCAGAGAGCAGGCAGGGGCTGGAAACTTGCATACCTTAGAGATTCTTGAAACCTTTCTGACTTGAACCATCTTCCCCCAGATCCCTGGCTGATGCACAGACCTATAGACAGAGGGTGTTTTCTCAACAGAGCCACAGCAGTTTCAGATTACTGCAGCTGTGGGGCACAGCAAAGGACTTTCACACGGAGCATGCGCTACCACTGTGCTGCAGAGTACAGTCTCATGGTAGTTGTGGTAAACCCATGTTTGTGGGTACAAAAGCGAGCAAGCTAGAGGCTAATTCCCTGATAGCACACACTCCACCAGGACTGTGGGGCATCTGCAGCAGACACGCTCACATAACCCAACCCTGATGGACATATTCAATGTGTTTATCCTCTAACTCCTCATTAGATAAGGAAAATTATAGATGATGAACTGAAGAAGAGTTTCTAAGCAAGGAAAGAGCTGTATGCTGGAAGATTAAACTGAGGAGCTGATCTCCTGAGGAGCCCAGTTCAGCTACTGGTCTGATGCTGAATATCTCATCTTCACCATGAGGCAGATGCCCCCAGGGTAAAGGTTTTACATTCAACACACGTGGCAAAGCCATCCTGCCAGTGGCCTGCCAATATATTTTCTAGGGATAAAAAAAAAAAACCAAAAAAGTCATTTTTGGAGTAATCTTTCCTTGGCTGAGGCTGCCACCCAGGAGTTGTCCTTATCATCATGTTTGTAGTTCCTGCCTGCCAAATAGGAACTGGATTTTAATCAACAATTTGTTTCCCTTCAGGGCATCAAGCAGTCCTGCTTAGTCTTTGGGATGTGACCAACACTCCCCTACCCTTCATTCATACAAATGAGCAGTGCTGTTGCTTAGGAGTGATTTCTAAGCAGTTACGAGGCTAAAGCTGCCCCTTTACACAATTTCTTCTGAGAATACCGGAGACATGAGAGGAAAGCAAGGCCAATATTAGGGAAGGAAAGGACTGAAGCCTTGTATCTTTGTGCCAGCTGCTGGGACTCTGGGTGTTAGAATCATCAGCACTTGCTGAAGAATATGGGGAAAGTAAATGGCAATAACTATTTAGATGAGAGCTGATTTCTTTCACCCTCACTTTCCTTTAGGTCCCTTCCAGTTGGGGCATATTTTCCTGAAAATGGGTCTAGACTGATCTAGGAATAACATCCTGGGACATGACACAGGGGAATACCTCTAAACAGGTCACAACAAAATGCAAGCTTCCACAAAACAGTACCTATACAGAGCAATTCCCTCTAAAATGCCTATTTTCCAGGAACAAAAGGTGAGATGATCGTTGTTCTTTTCTGGAGGGATAGAAAGTCAGGTTTGATTCTTTTCTGCTGCATCTTTCAAAGCTGCAGATTGGTATCTTTGGGGGGGACCTGTTCTTTGGTCCTGTTCCAGCAACTGGCCTAGAAGTTTCTCTGTTGAACACACACAGATTTGAGAGATGTAGGTGACATTTCTGCCTCTTGCAAAGACATGTCCACTCTTGCTCAGGTGGATTGTTCTTCTGCAAAGGGACTGGAGCTCTCACCATGGTAGTATGCTAATGCTCAGTCTTAGTTTCAGCTTCCTGGATTTAATCTGAACTTTTCTGTGTAACACTAATGTTATGGAAAATCAGTTGTAATAGCCGAGGACCATTATTGTTCTTCAGGTCAAGCAATCAATGCAGTAATTTCCTTCCACTTTAATGCTATTATTTGGCTGTAATCATTTCCAGTTGAGTTTGCATGAGAATCAAGTTGAAACTGCTCTTGGTCACATTTACCTGGAAAATTTTCAAGACTCTCCTCTAGAAAAATCAAGACTTTCTTCTGATGAACTTTAATTAATGGTGATCATGATTCTGCTACTCTCTGAGGATTACATATCTTCCAGAGATGTCATCAAAGATGCTCAGGGGATAATGTAACTCACTGTGTATTTCTGTCTGAGAGTGAGTGCACTATGGCCTTGGATTGCAGCCTGAAAATATTTTTTTGTTAACTTTTTAGCAGCAAAGCTAAAACAGAAACAACCCCTCTTTTTTTATGGACAGTCACATCAGCTCTCAGTGATTAAGGAAACCCAGAACAGTGCCTGGAAAGCAAGGCTCAAAACACTGCCAGTTTTCTTCCATAAATCCTGTTCCTTAAACAACACATCCATATATAATAGTTTAAATAAAGCAGGGCCAGATGCAATCCAGAAACAGAAAGTAACTGGAAAGGATGCCATTATTTAGGGCCTTCCATAATACAACTAGCATGGCTTGTATATTGGTGCAGGGGTCTACAGCCCGTTAATTTTCCTGACAGGTTTATACCCAGTTATCCCTTCGGAGGCTGCTTTTGATGCCTCTTCTTTGCTGTGTGATATTGAAAAAAAAAAAAAAAA